>VYXH01003287.1:193219-219792 GCA_013397275.1 Burhinus bistriatus | reverse complement strand
TAGAAAAAGTTAAAGAGTGGAAAGACATTTGTTTGACAGAAGGTTGCTGCTGAAGTAGTCTATTCACTGTTGTTGGTAGCCTTCTCTTTCTGTTACAAAGGACTTCCTTTCCATTTTTCCTTAAACTTCCCTCTTACTCCTGAGGACACGTAACATTTTCTAATAACACTTGCAAACAAGTGGGGAAAAACATTCTTATGCAGTGGAATTGTAAGTTTTCTTCTTCATTTTCTAATATATGTATGGAATTCCATATGGATTCAACATTAGGTATTTTATTTTCATTTTATATGTGCTGGTATGTCCTCAAGAAGAGGATTATTTCCCTGAATGGATGTTTACTCTCTTTACCCTCTTTAACTGTACTGTCCATGGTAATGTACTTCTCTATTTTCTCCCTATCCATGCACTTACTGTAAATTTAATGTGAAAAAGAGAAATGAAAAGTGCATGAAGTTGATTGTAGCTGCCCTTGTCAATAATTTAGAATATAATTATTAATAATTCACAACTTCATTCAGTTATCAGAGCACTCTGACATACAGGGCGTTGGTGAAGAATCCTCCTTCTGCCTCCATTGCCTGCCACTCTTTGTGTATTTACTGTTAGAAATATGACAGACCTAAGCTGAAAATGCTGTTATCAGATTTGTATCTGAGTACATAGCATTTTGAATTCTGACTTAGAAATTGGAACTGCTATTGCTTGCCTGGGCAGCTCTTGAGTGTTTGTGTAAAAAGAGTTTAGGACTTTAAAAAAAGCTTTAAAATTTTTTTTCAAAAAGTCTTTATAAGGTACATGTCTGGTTTTGTGGTTGCATTTACATATAATCTATTTAATGCAACATACAGTATGACTGTAAGGTAAGAATTGAAATTCCACTACTCTAAATTCTTTGTTTATGAAGTATCCACTTGTATTTCCAGGGAAACAGGAAACAGGACCTCCATCTAGTTTGAAGAATATTTATGTAGTTGTTTATAAACTATGTTTTCTGGCTATTATTTTCATCATTTGAATGCCATGTTGGTTGCCCTGTGAGAGTTGTGCTTCCCTTATTGCACTGTCAGGATGCCTTGGTTTCAGAAACATTCATGCAGCACAAGGAGTTACTGATATCAAGACTTAGATGAGAAACTTTTAAACCTGCAATATGAAATGTAGCTTCTCTTCATTGACTTTCCTCCCTAAATGCATATACAAGTCTTGACTTCCATACTAACAGTCAACTATCAGGAAAAATTCCTTGATATATGCCCAGAATCATTGCCGCTGGTGAAGGGGTTTATCAAAGACAAACAAATTAATCTCAAATAAACCTTTCTTGTTATAAAGACAACATTTAAGGAGATAACTAAAGATGTTTCCTGCTTTATAACCTTTGGACGCCTTGGTTTTTTCCATCTCTGTTCCCCAAAGCTTCTGCTTTTATTTTTCATTTTGTTATCCAAACTTCTATTTATCCTCTCCTATGAAGTTACACTTTTCTGTTCTGTTCTGTCTTCTGTGTCTGCAGATATGCAACTTTTTCCTACTACATTGATTTGGTGTGGTGGGTTTGCCCTGGCTGGATGCCAGGTGCTCACCAAAGCTGCTCTGTCACTCCCCCTCCTCAACTGGACAGAGGAGAGAAAATATAACAAAAAACTTGTCGGTCAAGATAAGGACAGGGAGAGATCACTCCCCAATTACCATCACGGGCAAAACAGAGTCCACTTGGGGAAATTGGTTTATTTATTACCAATCAAATCAGAGTAAGATAATGAGAAACAAAACCATACCTTAAAACACCTTCCCCCCAACCCTCCCTTCTTCCCAGACTCAGCTTCACTCCCGATTTCTCTGCCTCCTTCCCTTGAGTGGCATAGGGGGATGGGGAATAGGGGTTGCAGTCAGTTCATCACACATTCTCTCTGCTGCTCCTTCCTCCTCAGGGGAGAACTCCTCACAACCTTCCCGTACTCAAGTGTGTGGTCCCTCCCATGGCAGACAGTCCTCCATGAACTTCTCCAACATGAGTCCTTCTCACAGGCTGCATTTCTTCATGAACTGCTCCAATGTGGGTCCTTTCCAAGGAGTGCAGTCCTTCAGGAACAGAGTGCTCCAGCATGAGTACTCCACAGGGTCACAAGTCCTGCCAGCAAACCTGCTCCAACGTGGGGTCCTCTCTTTCCATAGGTCCACAGATCCTGCCAGGAACCTGCTCCAGCGTGGGCTTCCAACAGGGTCACAGCCTTGTTTGGGCATCCACCTGTTCAGGTATAGGGTCCTCCATGGGCTGCAGGCGTACAACCTGCCTCACCATGGTCTTTACCACAAGCTGCAGGGGAATCTCTGCTCCGGTGCCTGGACCACCTCGTCCCCCTCCTTCTTCACTGACCTTGGTGTCTGCAGGGTTGATTCTCTCACTCTTCTCTCTGGTTGCAATTGCTGTTGCACAGGGGTTTTTTCCCCCCTTCTTAAATATGCTATCACAGAGGTGTTACCACCATTGCTGGTGGGCTTGGCCTTGGCCGGTGGCGGTCTGTCTTGGAGCCAGCTGGCACTGGCTCTATCAGACATGGGGGAAGCTTCTAGCAGCTTCTCACAGAAGCCACCCCTGCAGCCCCCCCTGCTACCAATGAAACGCACTGAAATGAAGAGCACTGAAAAATGCTTTTGTATGAGTTGTGATGCCTGAAAGATGTGCTTTTGGGAAGGTTTCCACTGCTTTTGTTTGCCTGAGGGCTCATATGCAGAAAGGAACAGGACAATGCCAGAGACAATCAACTGCCACGAGTCCAGTTTGGGTATGGGGTGATGAGTGGGGATGATATTCAGAACTGAAGGATATAGAGGATGAAGGAGGAGGAAGATGCACGCTTGGTTGACTATAAAAGGCTGCAAGTGTCTCACAGAAATTGATTTAGACTAAAATTTTCATCTTCCTTTACAGGAACTTCTTGTAACCCTTGCCTGTCTGGTTCCTATCCTCCAGCACTCGCCAGCTGTTTTGGAGCTCTTCGGTCTGTTGTAACTCCCATAGTCTCATCATGAAGTTGCATGAAGGACTGTCAATTAATGTCCTCCTTCACCTTGTCTAGGGAGCAGGCACCCTTGGGAAAGGAGTTACAGAAGCAATAGCAGCTATGCTTGCTTCTGACTGTTGAGGCCACAGTGGAAACACAGAAGCTGCTCTTGGAGCTGTTCAGATTTAGCCACCCTGATGAAATACAGACAGAACAGTTTACAAACTAGGATTCTTTAGATCTTGAGTGCTTACCAAAGAACTAGTCAACTTTTTTTTCTTTTTTTCAAATCTGCATAAATGTAAGTTCAATGAAGAAGACTTCTCTTTACATTTATAATGGCTTTCTTCTGTTACAGAAAAAAAAATATGTTTTTCTTTAAATAAACAATATAAATTTAGGAATGAAGTCTCTATTGGAAAGCTCAATAGTTCTGTATTTTCTTTTTTTCTGTTGAACCCTGAAATGCCACCCCTTGAGTTTAATTTTGAAAGCTGCTATGTGCTTGGTAGCTGCACTACTCCTTCACAGCTCCTTCCTTGATAAAGTCACCATTCCTCAATTCGTTTCCTACACAGATTCCTCTCTCAGAAATAAGCAGAACCCTCTCTGTTTAGTGTTTTACCTCTAACAGTGTCAATGAGATATCTCAGAAGAGATGAGAACCTTCTTATGAGATAAAATGACAATCAACTAAAGGTCTCTACACCAAAAAAATAACAAGTGATCAAGAACTAATGCAAATAGATTATTTTAGCTCGTCTGCTCACAGCAATTTTATTAATGACATATGTGCGCTATTAACAGTTTCTGGAATTAAACAAAAACTTTATCTGAGTTTGATATTTGACCTAATTTACCAGCCATTGGTCACTATATAATTTCTAATAGCAAGTGTTATGCCTTACATGATTTTTATGCTGAATATAAATAGGTAAATTTGATAAACTTAAAAAGAAAATTATGTAATTACACTATAGGTAGTAGTGAGAAACAACTAACTATTATAAATATTCCCAGAGAATAAAAATCTGTCCCAAACAAGGCAACATTTCTCTGAATTCAGGGTAAAAATTCAAAGAATTTGTTCAAGTGTGAAAATAAAATTAGGTTTTTAAAATTTTGTTAAATTTTTGGATATGATCTTTCATATCCACTGAAAAGCACCAGTAATGTGGCCCTTCTCACAGAGATATTTCTCTGACCTGTCCAGATCTTGTAATCTGTAATAGATCATTGCCTTTAAATAACTATTGCTCCAGCTTCTGTGCACCTCCTTCACGCTCCTGAAGGGTGGCTTTCTTCACTGTAGCCCTCAGTATATTTACTTAAATAAAAGCTTCTATGGCACAGAGTAAGCCACAAGCTATGGAGAACCCAGAAGTACCAGCGTCTTGTGAAAGAGGTATGACTGGGCTGCTGGGCACCATTTCAGAGGGTTGTGTCGACAAATTTCACCCTTCATGTTCTTTCTAGCTTCAGGAAACATTTTGTCTGAATCTGCAGCTAGAATTACATCCATAATGCTCATTATAGGCTAGATCCCCTGCACATCTCTGCCACAAAGAGCTACACTCCTAATTTACAGCCTGATGTCACTGTAATGAATTCTTTCTTTCCTACACAATATACAACATTGTATGTTACTGTTTTTTTTTTGCAAGCTACTCATATGTTGATACAGTAACTGTAAAACCAGTAGAGCTCCTGATGAAAGACAGGAAGAACTCTTTTGAGTCTGCCTTTGTTATTGTGAAACTAAATAAGATCCAGTTAAATACAACTCTTGTTATATGTTTGACTGACTCATGACAAGAGAAAACAATATAACTCATTCAAAAGAAACATGAGGAATTTCTTATGCGGCAGTGCTAATTGCTCACAATAGTAATTAAAAATTAGGTGGAAAATACCCTTACCTATTCTGTGACATCTCTAGCAATCCTGATTCAAGAATTCTAGATTTGTTTAATTTTTGTTTTTCAAGGGTCGTATTTCCCAATGGCATATTGAATCACTTATAATGACAGCTTGGTAACATCTTTCTTAGAAACAGCTAAAGATTGTTTGTATTATAGACAAAATCCTTCTGATGATGATGAAATATAAAGCTTTTCTTCCCCTTTGATTCTTCAGAAACATGGTGACAAATTGTCTTAGTACAGTCAAACTAAACTTTTATTCCTAAATTGCTCATGCCATGTCTTAAGTAAAGATTGTGTTGAGGTTCAGGCCACATGTTTGAATCAGAAATTCTCAATGTCCATGGACACCAGCAGATTTTTCATCCTGAAAAATACACACTGACCTTGGCTGCTCCCACCAGTCTCATTGCAGGATAGAGACCCCAAATTTGTATCTGTGTCCATACCTGAATTTCCACAGGTCAGTGTAAAATAACCATTTTGATTCACAGCTGTCTTTGCTCTAATGTACTGTGAAGCCCAACTTGCTTCTCTATTCTAGTCTATCAAATATAGTGCTGCCAGGATTACCTCTACTCCTGTTATACTGACCGCATCTCTTCCTGTTATTTTAATCCCTTCACTGGCTTCCAATTTCCTTTTACATCAAGTTCAATCTCATGCTTTGCCTTCGTCTTCAATATTTCATCTATTTTTTTTTGCTCAACTTATTTACCTATCACTTACCTATAACTCCTTGCACTAAAGAGACTAAACGCTGCTTTTTAGGCAAGCAAGATCTGTGTAATGTGTGACCTGGGAATTATTAAAGCTTCTCACCCAATTTCAGTTCACGTTTGCATTATAATGCAATAATGATACTTAGTTTAAAAGGTACATTGAAATCTAAATACAAAAAAGACTGTAACATCTTTTATTTAATAGATAATTTCAGATGCAGATTGTTCATCAGAGTGGTAGTTATAAGGTATAATATTAGGCTTGTTCTATTCAGGGTTATATACAAAGAGACCTGGATGAGAGCAGAATCCCTTAATCAAGGAATTTCAGTCTTTATTTCTTGGTTTTTTTAAGTTGATTTTTTCTTTCTAGTTATGGGCAGCTGTCATAGCAAATGATCAGTGAACATCTGGACACCAAGATTACTGAGATATCCCAAAATGAAGGCTTTGGAGGCCAAAAAGAGAACAATATAAAATCCACTATTTTTGGATGAGGAAGTCACTTTTCAGTACCTGACAGCAGGCTCGTTGTGTGTAGGATCATGCCTCCTCGAAGAAATAATCAGGACCTTCATCCAGGTTTTTGTAGATCACAACAGTCTTGTGTTATGTCTGTTTCCCTCAAGAGGCTTGACATTCTGGGTATTTGCAGTGACACTCTTATGGTGCCTGTATTCTCAAAGGACATCTACATGGATGTTAGCTGGGATTTGCAATGCTGCCTACAGTGCAGTCTCGGATCACTTCAAGGAATTGGGAAATTCATTTTACAAATTCCAAGCATCTGATTACAAAGTTGGATATGCTTAGCTCTGAGCCTTTCATCTGGAACTCAGCACTTTACCAAGCCAAGCTACTGTTTCCCCTCCTTTGAATGATGCAAGGGTTTAGTTCATGTATTTAATTTCTTTTCTGATTTCAGAGGAACGTACATATTTTCATAAAATAGGGTTAGCGGACCACAAAGTGGAAAAAAGACAAAGTACATTCCTTTCCTCCCAAAAAACAGTGCTATTTTGTGAAGAGTTTTAAATATAAAAACACATCGCCCACTTTGGTTCTCATGTGAGGTATCTACTGTGCTCTAACCTGCCCTGGGGAGGTCACATTCGGAGTACTGTGTCCAGTTCTGGGCTCCCTAGTTCAAGAAGGACAGGGAACTCCTGGAGAGAGTCCAGCAGGGGGCTACAAAGATGATCAAGGGACTGGAGCACCTCTCGTGAGGAAAGGCTGAGAGGTCTGTGTCTGTCTAGCCTGAAGAAGAAAAGACTGAGAGGGGATCTCATCAATGCTTATAAATATCTAAAGGGAGGGTGTCAAGAGGACGGGGCCAGACTCTTTTCAGTGGTGCCCAGTGACAGGACAAGGGGCAATGGGGACAAACTGGAACACAGGAAATTCCACCTCAACATGAGGAAAAACTTCTCTACTTTGAAATTAACGGAGCCCTGGAACAGGATGCCCAGAGGTGTTGTGGAGTCTCCTTCTCTGGAGATACTCAAAACCCACCTGGATGTGTTCCTGTCCAACCTGCTCTAGGTGAACCTGCTTTTGAGGGGGGAGGGGTTGGACTAGATGATCTCCGAAGGTCCCTTCCAACCCCTACCATTCTGTAATTCTCTTTCTTTAGACTGCAAAGTCTATGGTATTGTAAGATAATAGCTGTTCATGTACAGCTCTGATGCTAAGGATAATATACAAGGGCTACATTTAAAAAAAAAAAAAAAAAGAGGCGAAGGACTAGGGGGAGGAAGAGAACCTGCAGTGAACTAACTATATGACAGAAAGAAAAATATAACTATTATTTTTTTATTTTTCTAAAACTATTTTTCTAAAATGAGGAAAATACTTCATAACACTAACCTTTGTCATTTTTTACCCTACAAAGTTTTAAATATTTGTGTTAATTTTTCTAGTATGCAATTAATGTTAAATAGTTTAAAGTATTTTTATGTATAATTAAACTGTGCTGTTTCCAATTTCCTCTGCATATCATATGTTTTACAAGTACTTTTTTCAATATACCCACATGCGTCTGAAAGGTATTCACCTTCAGTAACTTTTTGTTGATTTCTGCACTGGAATGGCTTCAAAAATGCAATAACATATGGGCCATAAGTCTCCAGGGAGGTGACATGTCCCAAGCCAATATTATGTATGCAAAACATTTACACAAGTGACCAAAATGATTCCTTTGGTCCCCTTATGGCATCTTAAAAAACCTTTTACTGCATATCTACACAGCTGGCCAAAACACCTCTGAAGCCAGGGTTGTTAACTGAGTCAATAATAACTATTTTAAAAAGTCATTAAGTAAAAGCTATCTGAGCTTTCAGAGCAATTAAATTTTATCCCTTGTATGCGAATTCTACAGGAGATTTCAAGCAGCACAATGTCTCATAGTAGTTAGCAGTACTGATTTCGATTTATTGCCATAGAAAAATATGTGTGCTTTAAGTAAGAACAAACCCAATGCTGTTTTCATCAGTGGTTAATAATTCACACAACTACTGAACTGAGTGTTATAAAAAGTTTCTTCACTGGCTTTGCTGAAGAGTAGGCTGACCAGTGCACATGAAGTGTAAGACATTTAATACAAATGGACATATGGAGTGGGAGGGAAGGCAATACCTAATCGCCTCTCCTTGTAAAAGCTAAGAAAAATCAAAAGAAGAGAGATCCAGAACCGAGATGAATGAATTTCAGCTTGTCTTACTGTCTTACTGTTTTACAGCTGAAGGGATCCTCAATCAGTTCATGAAATTGAACCTACATGGGTTTTTTTTTTATGGATAGAAGCTGCTACTGCTAATCGAAGTTGTATCTGTAGCTATTTTAAACAGTTTTACAGGCCTAAAATAGCAGCACCTGATATTTTGTTCAAAAAGATAGATGTTCTTAAGGGTAAACTGTCTTGTCCCTTCTCTAAGTGATGAATTTAGTAGATTAATTTCTTGAGTTGCAAGCATTCTTGTTTTGTTATAGATTATATAATTATTCTATGAAGTCATCCCTGATCTAAATATTCAGTTTACAGATATAAGTATCTATACCAGGTTCAGTGACAGAGCTTCAAAAAATATTGAACAGGCTCAATGAATTTACAAAATTTGTAGAATTTACAATATATTTGTGAAGTACATTATGGAATTTGTAATTATCCTTACCCAAAGCTCTACTTCTCTTACACTTTTTTTTCAGTACTTTGAAATATGTAATTAGGATAGCACATTTTAAAATCATTGCTCTTGTGCACCTGCAGATTTTGTAACTTTTTTTCTTATCCAAACCCTCCTGTTTTATTAAGCTCCTATAAACTCTACAAATTGTTAAAGGAAACTCCTTTTTAAACACTATTTTTTAGACATCTTTTGTCATTCAGATCCAACTTTCTAAGTGTTTTACTTAATCTGGGGACAGTATTAAGCATATTTCATCTAGAAATATTGTTTGCTTTAGAAAAAAATCTAGGCACGTTCAGTGGAAATTATTTCATTTTCTTTATGTAGCTATTTCTTTCTGGAAACAGGGAAGAGGGGCCCAAGAAAGCTGGTTAATATTCAAAGATCACCTCCTCCAAGCTTGGGAACGATACACCCCAACAAAGTGGAAGTCAGGCAAAAACATCAGGAGGCCTGCATGGATGAAAAATGAGCTCCTGGACAGTCTCAAAAAAAAAGGAAAAGGAGGCCTACAGAGGGTAGAAGCGAAGACAGGTAGCCTGGGAGGAATACAGAAAAATTGCCGGAGCCGCAAGAGATCAGGTTAGGAAAGCTAAAGCCCAGATAGAATTAAATCTTGCCAATGATGTCAAGGGCAACAAGAAAAGCTTCTATAGGTATGTCAGTGATAAAAGACTAGGGAAAATGTGAGTCCTCTCCAGAAGGAGAGAGACCCAGGATGTGGAGAAGGGTGAGGTTCTCAATGACTTTTTTTGCCCCGGTCTTCACTGGCAAGTGCTCTAACACCACTCGCCAAGTTGCAGAAGGCAAAAGTAGGGACTGAGAGAATGAAGAACCACCGGCTGTAAGAGAAGACCAGGTTTAATGACATCTAAGGAACCTGAAAATGCACAAATCCATGGCACCTGATGAGATGCATCCGTGGGTCCTAAGGGAACCGGTGAATGATGTTGCCAAGCCGCTATCAATCATATTTGAGAAGTCGTGTCAGTCTGGTGAAGTTCCTGCTGACTGGAAAAGGGGAAACTTAACACCCATTTTTTTAAAAAGGGAAAAAAGGAGGACCGTGGGAACGACAGACCAGTCAGTCTTGCCTCTGTGCCCAGGAGGATCATGGAGTAGATCCTCCTGGAAACTGCTAAGACACATGGAAAATAAGGAGGTGACAAGTGACTGCCAATATGGCTTCACTAAGGGCAAATCGTGTCTAATAAATTTGGTGGCCTTCTACAACGGGGTTACAACATTGGTGGATAAGGGGAGAGCAACTGATGTCATCTACCAGGACTTGTGCAAAGCATTTGACACTGTCCAGCACAACATCCTCGTCTCTAAATTGCAGAGGCATGGATTTGACTGATGGACTACTCAGTGGATAAGGAACTGGCTGCATAGTTACAATCAAAGAGCTGTGGTCAACAGCTTGATGTCCAAGTGGAGACCAGTGATAAGTGGTGTTCCTGAGAGGCTAGTATTGGGACCGGTGCTGTTCAACATCTTTGCTGGTGCCATGGACAGTGGGATTGAGTGTACCCTCAACAAGTTTGACTATGACACCAAGCTGTGTGGAGTGGTTGACACACTGGAGGGAAGGGATGCCATCCAGAGGGACCTAGACAGACTTGAAGGGTGGGCCCATGTGAACCTCATGAAGCTCAACAAGGCCAAGTGCAAGGTCCTGCATATGGGTGAGGGCAATCCCAAGCACACGTACAAGCTGGGCTGAGAATGGATTGAGAGCAGCCCTGAGGAGAAGGACTTGGGGGTGTTGGCTGATGGGAAGCTGGACATGAGCTGGCAATGTGCACTTGCAGCCTGGTAGGCCAACCATATCCTGGGCTCCACCTAAAGTGCAGCCAGCAGGTCAAGGGAGGTAATTCTGCCCCTCTACTCCACTCTGGTGAGACTCCCACCTGGAATACTGCATCCAGCTCTGGAGTCCCCAACATAAGAAGGACGNAGAAAAGAAAAGAAAAGAAAAGAAAAGAAAAGAAAAGAAAAGAAAAGAAAAGAAAAGAAAAGAAAAGAAAAGAAAAGAAAAGAAAAAAGAAAAGAAAAGAAAAAGAAAAGAGAAAAGAAAAGGAAAGAATATTAATAAGAAAATAATGAAATATATCCAATATATACAAAACCTGGTATTGAGCTCGCAGGATGATGATCACGTTACTGGCAGGCACTGGGAAAGTCCCAGACTGGACTCAGTGATGGACAGCAACTGAGTTCAGGAACTGGATTCAGGAATGCATGGATCAGGATCAAAGGCAGACAAACAGAGTCCTCCATGGACGCTGGACATTGAAGAAAGAAGCTGACTGCTTTGATCCCTCAGCTTATACTGAGCATGATGTAGATGGGATGGAATGCCCTGTTGGTCAGTTTCGGGTCACCTGTCCTGTCCGCTGCAGGTGTGACCCCTCTATGCATTTCCGCTTCCAACCCTCCAACGTGGCACGCAACAAAGTTAGCTGACCTCGTTGTTGTGGCAATAAGTATATGCAAGAGCCTCTCTGCATACCATCCCTTGGTATTCACTATAAACATCAGGCATTATCACTCTGGAAGCAGACACTGTCTGAAGAATATGTTGTTGAAAGGAGACTGAAAGGAAGTCTTTACTAGCCCACAAAGTCTCTAATATTATCATGGGGCAGGGGATGCTGTATGCAACTATTTTAGTAATTTTTATAATAGCATAACTCATGTTAATATAGTTCGGCATAAACACAACTATCTACAGTACTGAGGGCTCAATTTAATTTATTATAGTTAAGTAGGTCTGGAAAAGGAACTGTTTTTCATAATCTTTTTTTTTTTTTTTCAGAAAATAAAAAGATAGGAAGGGAGAAATCAGTTTAGAGTCAACAAAAAGAATAAAAGTAAACCCTAATGAGTTAAAAAGCGATTTGTTTATCACCTACTGTTCTCTTCCTTCCCCATTGCTCTTCACCTGAACATTTGATTTTCTGGTTAACAATTTTTGTTTTTCTCATTTTGTTTTAAAATATAAACCCCTTTCTTTCCTTTCAGCTTAAGCAATTTGTAGCTTGTCATTTTGAAGTAACGTTTTTTATTTCAAACTTACATTTTGAAAATGACCAGGGAAAGAAATTCAGCAATTTCTGAAACTGTTATTTTGCTTACAAAATATCAAGAAAAATCAGCTTTTAAACTTTTCCATTCCTCCTACACTGTCACTTTCTTTCAATCAAAACGATTAGAGAGATATAATCCACGTAAGTAAATAGCTTTGGTTCTCCTGAAAATATATTTTCTAGCAAACCAATCATTTTTTTCATTCCCTTCCCCAATTATGTCTGTATTATTTGTACTTAATTACCTCTCCCTGGAAAGAACTCTGCCTTCCTGAGCATTATTCCTAGAAATATTGGAGCATCTCTGCTATGAGTAAAGAGTGAGAGAGCTGAAATTGTTCAGCCTGGAGAAGGGAAGGCTCATTTATACACTTCAATGCATACAAATATCTGAAGAGAATGTCTAAAGCCAGGCTTTGAATTTTCAGTGGTCCCCAGTGACCAGGCCAGAGGCAATGGGCACAAACTGAAACACAGGAGGTTCTGTCTGATCATAAAGAAAAAATTTCACTGTGAGGGTGACTAAGCACTGACACAGATTTCCTGGAGAGTCTGTGGAGTCTCTATCCTTGGAGATATTAAAAAACTGCCTGGATGTGGTGGTGATCAACCTGCTCCTGGTGACCCTACTTGAGCAGAGGGGTTGGTCAAGACGACCTCCAGAGGTCCCTTCCAACCTCAAACATCTCATGATTCTGTGAAAAGGGATCAAATTTACAAAACTATACCTGGTTTTCCCGATACATTCCTGTCATCTTAATGCTACTTGTTAGACTCTCTTTCTTTTTGAAAACACCGCTTAACTTGAATGAATTCAAAGACCTACTAATGCAAGTAACTATATGATTGAAAGGTAGTGGAGATTCAGAGCTTTTCTCATTTCATTATGATGAATTTTGTAAGTGCCTGAGTATGCTGGGTTACATATTCTAAACATGGGATGCAACAACTCAAAATTTTGACATTTCTAGAAAACAGACTCATAGAATATTATCAAAAAGCAGTGCCATCAAAAGCTGAAGAGGTAGAGGGCTTTAGTTCTTAGGAGTAATATTCAATCTCAAGTCCTATCAGCAGAGAAAAATCTTTGTGTCTGTATGCTTAGGTGTACACTGACATTGACAATAATTTCATTTAAAAACAAGTAAAAACTAAATTAGCCCAGAGCTAATATAAAATAAAGAAAAAAACTACATATGTTGGTTTTGTACGTTCAAACTGTCCATGCACAGATGATAGTTCTTGCTTTTTACTATAGCTGATGCTATCATAGCTGAAACATTTGCATGATTAGGACTGCATGAAGAGATAAATGAGTCATATAGCAGAATGTATGTTGAGGGTGAATCACCGATTTACTTAAAAAAAATAAAATGTGAGCAGAGCGGACACACATCTAAACAGAAGAAAAATTTCAAGAATTTAAATATTGGGCGCTGACTGATTTGTTGAAGAAAATAAACAAGCAATTCCATAAACTGATTTATTTATGAAGAGAAAAAGCTATATTACTAGCCATGGGATTTTTGCATGATTGTACACAAAGGTAAGTCCAAGAAATGTCTCGTTTGTTCATACTGTGCTTTAGAAAGCTATAAATAAATTACTGTCCTGTGTAGATTTGGTCTTTGCAGCATTGTCTAATTATTTCAGCAAAATCTGTATTACCACGGTGGCAGAGTTACACTTAATATCAAAAGTCAAATAATATATTGAAATATTCTAAAAACAGGAAAAGTCCTGTTTATGCATATTGAAGAGGTCTTGTGCTGAGAGGCTGTTCTGAATTTCTCCACGGAATAAGTGTATGGTTTATAAATGAGAATTTACCACTCATCTCTCTCTTTTCTTTCATATTGATTTTAATACCACTGAGATTTCACATACTTCTGCCAGTGCATTTCTTGAAAGAACTGCAAAGATCTTTCAAGTAACAAATACTAACAAATGAACCAAAATAGGATCATGCGGTTATGAAGAATATCTTCTAAAAGCCCATTTGTATACATGTCACTTCTTCATAGATCTTAATTTTTTATGGTGGCCTCAAAATCATGCTTTGGAGAACAATTACCACCTCAGCTCTTTTTACTTTATATCCTCAAAGTTGCAACTGGTTTGTATCATTTCCTTATGTAACATATTAACAGAGATGAAATGCAAGTTTTAAAGGCTTTTTTTTTTCAATTAAATCACATTATAGTTCAAGATAAGAGTGAGAACTGTATTAGCTTGCATGTACGTTTAGTTTAACTCAGCTTACCTGCTTGCTATTACACCACCTGAATTCAGAGATCTACTTTAAAAATGGCTATTTGAGGAGGGAACAGTTGGAAACGAAACAGAAAAGGCACAGTTTCAGTATTTCCAATGTAAATATTAAGTCCTTAGGAAAACAAGTGAGTGAATTAATCATGAAAAAAAACCCCTTTTTAATCTCTGGTTTGTGTGGTGGGTATTTTTGTTTGGCTTTTTTTTGTTTGGCTGGTTGTTTTTTTTTGTGGGGGGTTGGGTTTTTTTGTTTGTCTTTGGTTGGTTGGTTTGTTTTGGTTTTGATTTGGGTTTTTTGGTGGGTTTTTTTGGGTGTTGGTTTTTTTTCTTCCCTGTGGCCAGAGAATAAGCTCAAGCCTCTTCCATCAGACATACCCCCCCAAAAAAAAACAACCCAGCAGACCAAAGCCAAGGTGACTAAAGTCTCTGCTGCAGATGAGGAAGCAGCAGGGCAGGCAGCAGCTTCTCAGGGAGGCACACTGGTAGTAGAAGCGTGCAGCAAGTGTAGCACTGAGCCAGGAGAGTTTAAATGTTTGCCTGTAATAACTACCTTTGAAAGAGCCATAATAAGTGGTAGGCAAGCCCCTAGAATGTGGGCTTGGCGTTTAACCCTTTCTTTGTGCATGCTTTTTTCCTGCTGAATAAAAAGTGTCCTCTGATTGCAGTGCCTTGGTGTGCTGAACACCAAACCGCAGAGGCTCAGGAGCTCTGCAGCTCTCATGCTCTGCCCAGCTGTGCCCTGCTCTTGGTGCTTTTAGGCAGTAGGGATCTCAACAGCGAGTAGACTTGGACCACTTTTATGTGTGCACATGCGTAACACAACAGGTGACTAAGACAAGGATATTGCAAAACAAGAAAGGTGTTTACGAGATACAGTAATATTCAAGATACTGTCTTGTGTAATCAAGATAATACTAAGATGAGAATACTTGGTTGTAAAATGCTGGAAATGGAAAAAAAGTGGTCATTCTTTTTTAAGAAACCATGCAACTTTCTCCTATATGCCCCTTATCGTGCTGAACACAAGTTGCCACGTGCTTGTCTCTGTAAGCTTAGGGAAAGCCAGCAAAATCCCTTCTAAGGGCTGCTACACAGGTGCACAAACGTGTGAGAACTCTTATATTTTAAGGTACGCCTAAAAAACAAACGAAACCCTGCCCCCCAGTCCCTAAGGAAAATGGCTCCATGTTGTAACTTTAAATACCTTCTAACAAGCTGGTACGAGACTTGCAGTTGCCACTTATTGCACATGGATGTAAATCTCCTTTGAGCTATGCCACTGCAGCAAGTCACTCTTAAGACAGTATGCAATGGAAAGATTTTAATGAGGTTTCTCAGGTTCTGGTGGGACTGCGCTCCCTTTCCCCTGAGACAAGAGCAGCATCTGCTGAGGTAGGAGCAGTAACATCTTCCCAGGTGGCAGGATGAACATCTGGGAATGTAAAGACCGTAGCCATTCTAGTGGGGGCATCTTACACTTCTGAGTGAGAACTGCACGGGGAGAAAGATGACAGTTGCTCTTGTGATGGTCCCTGAGCTGCTTATAATCTTATTAAGCCTTACTTAAAAGCCTTTTTGTTGTCCTTGCTCCTTCTGCGGGAAGTTTTTTTCCAAAGTCGCATTCTTTCTTTAATTTCTAGCCTGAATCATGGATACCTTACATTTATCAATTAGCTGCAAAACATTTCTTTTTCTATTTCTGACATATTTGTACATCTTTCCACATTTTATTTTGCATCGGTAAAACAACCGAGCACTTCTGTCACCCTCTAAGAAGAAGCATATCTTCTCACTGCAAACACACAATGCAAGAATAGAGCTGAAAAATAAACATAAAAATTTGATGATTAAACAAAAACTTAAGTCTAAAAATTAGATTTCCTTATTTGCTGGTACACGGTTATTGTCTGTTTGAAGTAGTAGTACTTATGAATCCAGAAATGAAATAAAATGATTTCTTAAATGCTGCACTGAAATGTGCTTGTGTGAAATAACAACTTTGACCTTACAATTTGTACTTAATGAAATTTTCTCTTAGTTCCAGTATAGACGGGCCTTGGGCATTGGTTATGATGGGTCCAGACCAATCTTTACCTTGTAGACTTGTGGCTCATTGCAGGGCCAAATGATACCATGCTGAAGCTGCGAAAGGGAAAGCAAAAGCACATTTTCACCAGCGTGTTCCCCTTGACAGATGTCATGTACAGCAAGATACTGTTACACAGCTCCAGAGAGCTGGTGGCTTAACCTGTGAAAGACTGAATTTGTAATGCTTTAGTTACTGGTCTAGTACCAAAATAATAGCTCTCCTTAAGAGAACAGGTAATCATACCGGACTAATCCTGGACACTTAGGTAAAAAATTTGTTGGCACTAATGGAGAATTTATTTCATCAGATACTGAAATCTTCAGGATTATGCATAATGAAAAGAAGACCTTGCATTTGTTGAGGTACTCTTTTTGTCTTCTAAACCTGTTCAGGGAACACAAAACCAATTCTGATACAGACTTTTGGTAGATCAGGACTTCTTGAAAAAACCTCAATGTTTTGAGGTTCAGGAAACATCTCTAAAAAATAAAATAACTTCTTTAAATTTAAATTCTGACAAATTAAGAGAAATAGTTACCGTCCACCAATTTCAGACACTTGAAGAAATTCCATTCTTCCATATACAAGTTAAAAGCACAAAAATATTTGAAAATTGTCTATCATAAAGAAAAGCTTCCACTTTTCATAAAGAAAACATTATCTTAGAGAGAATTGAGAAAGAAACCTATAGGGAAAAGAAATGAAACTGAATGATCATCAATCTTTTGGAGACAAAATGAAAATTAAAAAAAAAAAATCAGCAAAGGTTAACTCTCTATTTCTTAAAAGAAATGAAAGTAATAAGTCAAGTTTTCTTAGCCAAACTAATATATAGAACATGTATGAGGGTGAAGGAAAATATACAGCCCGGAGGTTAAAGATGGAGGGAAGGCAGAGCCGCAAGATCAACTGACTACTTTTCTTCTGCTTTCAGTACAGTTGCTGACTTTGAGTGTGGGGGTTGAAAGCAGAGCTAATTAGAAGGGAAAACAGAAAAAGGCGAGTAACACATCTGAAAAGCAAAACTCTGAGAACTTGACAAAGAAGAACAAGATCTGGCTCACAGAGTGAATCAAATTGTAGGTCAGTCAGAATTTTTAACAAACCTGTGAGCTTGTGGATAGCTTTTTGTTAATGAAGAATCTCTAATAACACTGCATCTGCTGGAGAAGGAAGCAGTGTCTCGGGTAGCTGGAGAGATGCAATAGTTTATTTTCAAAAGAGTGTGCATTTTTTAAGAACACTTTTTGAGGAAAGGAAATTGAAAACATGGAAGTGAAAAGAAAGCACAGTAAAACTGAGCATAGTTCATCAAAGTCAACTCATGTCTGAATAGTAGAACATCCTTCTTTGATTAAAATAAATAATTTCCTAGATAAAGAGAAGTAGTAAATCTAATTTATCTGCTTGTCACTAAAATGTTTGATCTGTGTCTTCAGTGGAAAATGTCAGTCAGATTAGAATAGGAATTCAGTATAATATTATGTGGTGGAGAAGAAAATGCAGCACATGCTGTGATGAAAGGTGAAATTTCAGGCTGGAGAGAAGTTACCAGTGGACTACTTTGAGAATTGGTCTTGGAATCAATCTTGATCAATATTTTCACAATTTTACTAAAATTAAAAGTGTTATTAAATTGCCTGATTTAAGAACATTTGGCTTATTGTTGGTAGAAATAAAATTCTAAGGAGAAATAAAAAAAAATAATGTTAACAAAACGTAAAAAAAAAAAGAAAAAATTACCAAAGACCTGATGCTTACACAGGAGTTTAAGTACGCACTGTGGGAGTCAACTGAAAGGTAATGTCTATACATACAACTTTAACCTTGCAAATGGGTGTAATCTTCGTACCTAACCCCAGAATTGCTGTAACTACCTCATTATTTCATTTTGGGATCTTAGCACTCCCTAGAGTGCCTTTGTTTTGTGCTGAGCAGCTTTGTGCCCACTTTGTTAAAGAAGCATCATTAAGTAAATACACAGCTGTTCCTTTACTGAAACACTTCCACCTCGTACCTGCTCTCACCGAGAAAAGCAGTTTACATAAAGAGTACAATGGGATATTTATTTGTTTATTTAAATATAAAATATAGAAGCCATACAGGGAGGAGGGCCCGGATTAATTCCCTGAGGAAATACCATATTGTATGGTGTCACATCCTTACTCTTCCTTATGCACTTATTTTCCCTCTCTGACTCAGAGAACTGGGAACACGGTGCTGCACAGCTCTGCCGAACTGTTGGAGACTGAGTTAAGCCCTGTTATGGCCCAGGTGCAATGGCATTCTCCTGGCAGAGGAGCAATGGGCATCAGAGTTTGCTCAGCAGGAGCAGGACAATGCGCCGCGTGGGCCCCTCCTTTCCTAGCTGAATGCTACTCACGGAATGGTGAGCCCCATCGTACCCTTCTCACAAAGCTGTGCTTCGGAAAAGACTGAGCGCTACTTTGCTCTTCACAAAAATGTTAAAAGCGCCATCCCTAGGAGGACAGTTCAAGTCAATGGTTTCCAGCTGGATACCTACACCTCCCAGCAACCCTTGCATGAGGGGTGTCAGATTTTTTTTTAAAAATCTCTGCTGTCAGCAGTTCTTACTCATGTCTTGGTCTTTAGATCTCACTTTGGATCTCTTTTTGATCTTTTTATCACTCCCTGGTGTTAACTAAGGAGTCTGACCTTTTAACTAAGAGTTTTGGCTCACTGCAGGGTGTTTTCAGATGCCTAAGGCATCTTTTGTTGAATCCAGTCCTCATAGAGGATTACCTGTAATACGAACAGGAGTGGAAAATGGCAGGGAAGAAGATCTGGATATTATTGATCAGTAAATATATTACTGAGCTGCCAACTTGAGATAAAAATATAAATGTGATTCTAAGTATGATCTATTACACGTCTTTGCCAATAGAGAGAGAAATGTAGGAATATTAATGTGTTTATACATTGCATTGATATTTATTGCATTCAATGCTGGCTACAATTTTAATGTTTCAAAAAGTTTTAAGATGGAGCTTCATTATTAAGTGAAAATCTCTCTGTGCATGCTTGTCTGTCATCCCAGGGACAGAACAGAGAAGCTATTTTCTACAGCTCCCTAAAGCATGTTTCAAATAGGTGGTCAGAAGCATTTATCTGTCTCTCTCACTTGGGCAGTCCAGCAATGCACTCATTCTTATTAAAGTAGTTTTGATGTTCATTATAAGCTTGCAAATTATTGAGAAAGTATGGATGTATCTGACAGAAAAAAGGCAGAGGGGAAAAATAAAAGTTTGTCAGCACTTACTGTGATGAAATTTAAACTAAACCAAGCTTTCTATCTTTTTAGTCTTCAGAGTAAAAGAACATTTTTTCTAATATCAACTTCAGTTTTTTGAGTACTTTTTTTTTTAAAGAAACATTATAGACACATTAGTGCAACTGATAGAATATAACTAACTGAGAATTACTAAATTAGAGAAAAGGGGATGGAATCTCCTTAATTAGTCTACAAAGTTTTAATTAACCTCTCCAGTGGCCCAATTAAGGTTCAGGAGATATATCAGAAGATATCCTTAAAATAAAACCACAAATTACTTTAAATTGCACATCAGTTGATTCCACCAACTAATTAGTTTCATTCTTGGTTTAACAAGCTAAATTTGAAACGTCAAATATGTGGGGGAAGAAAGAATAATCAAAATATTGTGAAAGCAGCTTTGACTAGAAGAAAATATGCCCAAGTTGCTCCAGCTGGATAGAGGCACATTGAAGACTATTAGAAAGAGAAGACTATTTTAGGAAGGTACTTAAAAGAGAATAATAGTAAAGTCCACTAAATTTGGAATTGAATCAGCATGATACCTATTTCCATGCTGAGTAGAAGATGTTAATATTTTGTAGCTACCAGACATTTTAAAACTTTGATTTTTCAAAGAATGAGACTCTGTTCTAGCAATGTTTCTAAACTCTGGCCTTGAGACCAAATTCTCTCCAGTTTGCTGCTGCACACTGAAATAACTCCAGTGAATTTATTTTGGATGTACTTTTGGGAAGGTGAATGTTTCTAACCCCAGGTGTCATGTAGCCTGATATGATTGTTTCCTAAAAGTCCTTGATATCTCCCAGTTCTTTCCTGCTGGATGTTATGATTATAGCTTTTAGTAATAAAATTTGTTGTGAATTTATCATATGAGGTTGGCAAAATGTCCTTTGGCATGCAATAAGTTGAAGCTCAGAGAGAAGACATTCAGCAAAACATTCTGCATTAAATTAAATTCTGCATTTTTTTCAGTGGTGCACAGTGACAGGACAAGAGGTGACGGGCGCAAACTTCCGTCTAAACAGGAGAGAAGGAACTTCTTTCCTTTGAGGGTGGCAGAGCACTGGAACAGGCTGCCCAGAGAGGTGGTGGAGTCTCTGACTCTGGAGACATTCAAAACCTGCCTGGACGCCATCCTGTGCAACCTGCTGTAGGTGAACCTGCTCTGGCAGGGGGGTTGGACTTAGATGATCTCCAGAGGTCCCTTCCAGCTCCTGTGATTCTGTGAAATGTTTATTTCAAAATGGGTTTCAGCTATGGGGAGCTAGACTCATGATCCCAGCAGCCTATGCAGTTCCTATGCAAAACCTACTGAATAAATGATGCAGCCAAGCTAGCACACTTACGCGATCTGGTTAGCTAAACTAAGATAAAAGAAAAAAAAAATGGCTTGGTACTGTATGCAAAATGTTTACAAGCCTTCTGGGTACTCAAAACTATTGAAAATCTTATTGCTATTATATACCTTATCTGGATATAGGAGCTTGACTTAAAGTTGTAATTTTTATAATAAATTTGTAGACTGGATTTCTCCATGTTAGAAAAGGGGTAATAAATAATAAAATTTCAGGAACTACAGGCCAAAGAAAGCAGGGATGAAGAGAGATGTAGGAAGAGGACCTATTCTGGGATTAATAATTTTGCACTATATTTTTATATTCTGGAAGTTTTGTTGATGTTAGATCTGATGAATTCTGTCTCAAAAGGACTAAGAAATGCAATTTCATTGCAAATTAAATGTTTTATGAGGTCAGGGAGATTTTGAAAACATTTGTAACAAAATGAAATAATTTTCTTTCTCTTTCAGAAGATATCAAGATGTTTGATAACATTTAAATAATTCGCATGGGAGTGATCACATGTAACTATAGCTATCTAAAATTCATTTATCTATCTTGCTAATTCCCTAAGATCCCTTAATAGACAGTGAAGATATGGAGGTAGAACATGAATAACCTCACTTCTCTGAGATATGTTTTTCCGAGTGGCACAACTGGTTCCCTACAAAAGCTGATCACTTCTCAATTCATGTAAAGAGGTCCTATGTAATTGGGTTTGATTATTTTTGTCATTTTTCTTTCACTAGAAATATAAATATTTCTGGGTTTAGTTCTGACAAACCCAGTCCTGGCCAACTGTAATAAATTTTGGGTTTCTTTTAAGAAAACACTGTCCGTCCCCCCCCGAAACTTTATAGTGCTATTACAAGGTATTAGTTTTAAGGAAATATAATGAGGGAAGTAAGAGCTTTGTGTTTTACTGACGTGGTGTTAGTCCCTGGGGGCACCCACAGGCCTGGGGACCCACAGCCGTCCCCCTGCTCTGGAGCTCTATTTCGGCTCAGCCTCAGCCCCCAGCCCTGTCCCAGCCCCGTGTCATGGCAGGTAGACTGGGGGCTCTCCTCGGTGAAGAACCCCCAGAGAGCTGCTGTCTCCAGCCTCCTCTCCTGCCCTGTCTTCTGCTCCTGGCTGGACCCTGGCCCTGGTTCATCACTCACCCTGTCTGGAGTTGTTGATGGACCCTGTTAGTAGCTGTCCAGTCTGCCTGCCATGGTCAGTTCCCACGGGATGGAAACTGTTGGTGAGGACGTGGCCAGCACCAGGGATGTTCCCAGCTCCTGGCTCCCCTGTGCTGAGGGAGCAGCTCGTCCTCATGGCACTCTGGTTGCGACTGGCCTGTGGATAAATTCTGGTGTCCATGACAGAGTCAGGAATTGAAAAAACAAGACATGTGAAAGTAGACATGCAAAAGCAAAACAGAAATGTTGTTGGAAGTTGGGTCATGAGATTTGAAAGCCTGTGCAGCGGCCAAGGGCTGAGCCAAGAGGCTGAAAGGAGCAAAGCAGGCTCAGCACTTGGAAGAAAGATCAGCAGTGTGCTAATTAATTGTTCATTAACTCCTTCAGAGCTGCAGCAAGTCCTTTCTGGTAGAGCTTGCAAAAGTTAGTTTTTAATAGTTAACAGCTATGAGTTTTGCTTTGCCTTGTGACAGACTAACAGTTGCTGGTGACCAGTGAGCCATTACAGGGTGTGAATGTTCTCTTTGAGGCACAGCCGTTGGTTTGGAAGCTTCTGAGGGGAGAGAAGGCGGTAGTATAACTCTACCAGAGACCACTCGACAAAGAATACCAGAGTTTTCCTGTGAACAGTTAGCAGAAATCCATGCCACCAACTCGATCGCAGTAAAGACTTCTCAGTGTTTTAATATCTCTTCGGAAAAGATCATGGTGAAAATATTATCTCTCTAGGGAGCAGGTGTGCAATCTTACACTTCCTACCTTTTAGTTATTTATCTAGTTTATCTGTCAGAAAATAAGAAATTATAAGTACCTGTGCAGTCTAGTGTAGAAAGGAAGAATAAGGGCAGTATAAAAACAGATTTTGAACACTCACTCAGATACTCAGATCCTTTTGTAAGCTGATCTAACAGAACTAGAAAGCCGTTAGTTTCTGAAATAAATTATCATATATTAAGAAATTGTGAAATAGTTAAGATACAAATGCCTTACATGAAATGGTAAGATGCACCGTAAGAGACTCAAAGTGTGAAACAATCTTTCAGCTGAGATCTTTTAAGGTCTGCAAAGATAGTCCTGCATTCAGATTTGGACCCACGTAACCACCTTCACTGCAGGGTTAATTCACGTTGCACTGGACTGTGGGTCATATTGGCTAGCAGAAACTTGTGGTTTTTTCCTACAGCTTTAACTCAGAGCAGTATAAGTCTATTTTTAGCTTTTATATATTCAGAATTTCATAATCCCTTATATTAAATTCGTATTTATATAGAATGTGTCTATAGTGTCAATGGAAAATAAATATATTTAGTGCATAACACATGGTAACAATTTCACAGATTTTAACTGAATTCATTACATAACAACGTTATTAGATTAATGGGATTGCCCTGGGTATCTTTTTGAGAGGATGACATCATTAATCAATGCCTTGTTCACCAAGATGCAGCAAGTGAATGTCAAACACACAAACTTTTGGCAAATGGAGTTGGGTGAAGGGGGCAGTCATGCTGGAACTCAGCTGTTCCATCTTAAATGTTTCTCACCATCCTTCATGATGTGTGGGTTTGAAATCTGGGCTCTGTCAAGAGACACAGAAAAGTTCTTTACTTGTCAAAGACCTACCTGAAGGCTCCCTCTTACCTTGTATGGCCAGGGAATAGACAGCACTAATGAAACATCAGCATCACTCTAAAATACTATTATTATCCCTGAGTTATACACTTTTCTTTTTACAATATAAAACACTTTTTAATTACAATACAAATTATACGGTAGAGCCATAAAGCAGTAAACAAAGAACTAATTTATGTTCCTTCTGCACTTATCATTCGTTGACTAATTAGTTTCTCTCTCAGGTTCTGAGTGACTCTTATAAAGAAAAATCTCCTGAGGATACAAAGGTTAATTTTGAAGTGATTACAAATATTCAGCTAACATTATAATTAATAGTAATACTTAAAGCACAGCAGTCATCTCCCATCCTAATAAGCAACATTTGCTAATTAGCCAGACTATTGGCATTATTCAGGATATTTAACTTTTCACTACTCAATCAACTGAGCTCATGAAGCTGAATAATACCTCTTTAAACTGTGAAGCTGATAGAAAGGTTAAACCCCTTCAAATGCTTAAGCATCTAAACAAATAGATCTTATACTTATGTGCTTAACTTTATCCTGACAGATCCTCAAACACTTTATAAAATACCGGCCAGATCATACTGTTACTTGGATATAAATCTTCCATGGACTCACCATATTTTTATGCTGTTACCAGGTAAAAATAAAATTAGTTCTAGATCTACATATTACAAAGAATAATTTACCCACCAGAGAAATTTAATTTTTTAGTAGCAACAGAAATGATTACAAAGTGAAAGAAATTTTGATATTAGACATAGTTTAATATAAAAAGTTATTCACTGTTTTAAGATGGAATATTATATCTTGTTAAAATGAGTTGGAGAAATAAAGAAATATGCTTATTTAATGTAACAAACATACATTTTGTTGTAGCTCATGAAAAGTACTATGGGAATTTCTGACCACGGTCAGGTTAGGCTACAGTGTACCATTTTCAAATCTGAAGTAATTCTATTGACCATAGACCAGACATGAAACAGAAAACGTGCTTTGTTCATTATGACATTCAAAAGTCCTGTGAATGAATGCAGGTAATCCTAAACATGAACTCTGCTCTGAGAGCTGCTCATAATTCAGCCTTGGGTGCTCAAAAGTCTTTGGCAAACAAAAGCATTGCAAATAGTCATTCCAAATTGGGACTCTCGAAAAAGAAAAACATATACCACCTACATGTTGCTGACTGTTGCTAGTCCACGTTCCTTATTGAAGAAGGACTCACGATGCACCAGCTTGGATTTACAGACACATTGCAGTAAAGCAGATGATAGCAGATGCAGCCATAATTTGTAGGTGCTTTCTTCACAATCCATTCAGTGTGTGTTCTGCAGAGAACGTGGTTTGTTTTTTTCACCCTGACTACCTTTATTAAAAATACTCAGTTATTTATATTTACTTGTCATCATTTCAATAACAAGTTCAAACTGGCACTTTTTATTTTCTCTTTTATTATTTATTTTTTGTTGTTTGGAAAAAAACATTAAAGGAATGAGTGTCAAAGGTCACTTACAATGGTCTTTTTATCCCTTTTTATGTCCTTGGCAGAAAAAGAACTGGGCATGAAACGTGTGCATGCTTGACTAATATGAGTCTTATTGTAACCTTTGTGTGGAAAGGTCTTTTTCTGATTAAAAGCAAATCAATTTGAAAAGGTAATAATCTTTTTTAATGTCAAATAGAAAGACAAAACTTGGAATATGTATTTTTTTGGTAACGTTTTAAAGTTCAACCAGAAACTGCAGTAGAAAGAAGGGCTGCACAAAGCATCATTTCTTAAATTAATTTTTGTTATTCTTTTTTCTGAACTCATACAGTGTATCTATTTTGTACTTGTTTTTAATAAGTGTTTTTTTAAACAGTCATAAATTCTTGAGAAATGAGCAAAAATTTACATAATATGAAAGCTGAAGTTGAAACAGTTACTTAGAGAACTAATGGTGTTTGTATGCTAATCATTTTGAACGTTGCAGACATAGGGAAGACATCTGCTGGAACCTGACCTTTTCTGTAAAACTTGTTTTATATTATGCCTTTAAAACATACAACATTTTTGGTAATAATAAAGAAGAAAAATATTATTATTTCCACTGGGAATTAATAGTTTGTCTCAGGATTGAGGTACATTGTTAAATTATAACTACTGAAATATCTTTTCTGTATGTTTGGAATTGCGACGTCTGGTGTCTTTTTTCTTAAGTATAGGAGCTGCTGTGGAGCATGGGAAACTGATATTTTTTAATTGGTGTTTAGCTTTGAAATAAAATAAGAAAGAAACCGTCATTTAGTAGAAGAACAAATATCAGGTTCTATACGGCACTGCTGCTATGGGATAGAAAAAAATATTTTCTGTGTAGTAGGCCTTACTAGGTCATCCCATTTTGAATCACTCATTAATATAAATGTTTTCCTTTATACAGACTGAAAGGTTTCTTCTGGAATATTTCTTAAATGTCACAGCTACAGGCATTAAGACATTTGTGCTAACTTTTTAGGAAAAGGTAGAAACTTACCTGAGCAGAATTGTAGGGCTAGGTGGGGAAAAACGGATCTAAAATTTAGGGGACTTTAAGCAGCAAAGTCCAAAACTGTAATTAGAAAGTCCTGATTTGGTTGCCTCTTACACTTCTACAGCACAGAACAATTTGGGTAACCAGATGTCCAGCCAGTACCTAATGCCTGGCTGTACCCAGAAGATCAACAAAGCAGTAAGTGCCTCCATAGAGATCCGACCTCAGAGGTATCTCTGACTATGGATGATGTTATTAAGGCTGGCTCATCAGACTAAACGGTTGTGATTCTTTTTGGTTTGGTTTGCTTTTTATTCCGCCCCC
>VYXH01003287.1:156423-193074 GCA_013397275.1 Burhinus bistriatus | reverse complement strand
CCCCCCCCCCCCCCCCCCCATCTTAAGCAGTGGTAGAGACTCGCTACAGGAACCAGGAGAAAACTATTCAATTCTCTTCAGTTTGAATGTGACCAACCAAAATTTTTCTAATTATTTTACATTTTAATTTTTTTTCTTTACTTTTTAATTACTTTAAATCTGGGCATATTATTTTATCCAGTATGCTGTTGCTCTGTAAATTCAGTTTTATTTTCCTTTTAATGGTTTGCAGCAATTGATTTATTGAGAATTACAGAAGTAGGCCAGGTTGGTAATATTTTCCTGATGAGACATACAGTGCAGAACTCTAAGGCCATGTGAGAAGATTGGAGACATTTTCAGAGTGATCGGGAGGAGGGGTGGGAATTGTTTACAGCAGGGTTTGAAGCAATGAGAGGGTAAAAAGCTCTACTGCAGAAGTTGAGATTGTATTTATTTGGCTAGACTGCTGTATATATTTATAGAGCCCACAAGCAAGATGATAACATGTTCCAATGAAGTATTTGGAGCATCTACAGTAATTATGTCATATAGAAGGTGAAAAATAAGCAAGATAACTTTTTCAAAATTTAACAGAATCTCAGTGGGTTGAAATGCCATATTAAAGCAATAAGAGTATAGTATTAGGCTGTATTAGGCTGACAGTAACTGTAACTACAACATGCTAAGGGAGATTTAGAGGGTGGTTAAGGCAGAAAATTAATTGTATCGTAAGACTTTGATTATTCCTATGCTGACTCTGTAACAAAAATGCATGATGTGGACTCTACATTTTAGATCTCCTGAATTAGATCCTGAATTAGAAAAACTGGTAAGTTAGCAAGCAAGAGAAGACATGAGTCTTGATTTACCTTTTTGTTGTGCACAGAACCTGCTTCTAGGATTGTTTCAAACAGCTGTTCAGGAATCACGGTTGTAACACATCCAATTCAACAGCCGTGTAGGAATGGAAAAGCACATAAAACCAAGGCAGCAAATTTAACGTGAAAAAGGAGAATTACAGGAAAATGTTTATATGAATTACATAAAAAGGTAAGTGAAGAAGTTAAAGAGGGAGATGAGAGGGTAAAACATTCGGAGGCAGCATAAAGTTTGTTTAAAAATTCAACTTTATAGACACGGTGAAAATATAAAATAATCAATAGACTCTGTAAGGAGCAAAAGTATTTCCTGGGGTTAACAGCAGAGCAAAGGAAACTGTTAGAAGCAAAAAGGTTTTGCTTCTTTTGAAAAGTGAAAGTCTTGTCTAAATGACAAGTAATTTAAAAGAGCTTAAATTTTGACAGATTAAAAAAAAATCATATTTTGCTGAACCGAGACACATTTTGAGCTGCATCTTAAAAAGGAAAAAAAGTTAATTTAAAAATAATTTTAAGGATTTTAAATGATAGGGAAATTATGTCTATAAATTAAGATGATGCTGCACTAGGGTCATTCTTTACAGGGAATGGATATCAAGAATAATATCAAATTAAGCTCATATAAGACAGTTTAGAAAAAATCAATACAATGATTGGTAGGAAATCACTACGAGTGGATGGCATGCTTCTAGAAAGCTAAAGAGAACCAATTATGAAAGTGCTGAACCACTAATGTTATGTACATCCTGCTGTTTAAATCAACGTTAACAGAATTATTGTAGATTCTTCTCTGAAAACATGAAGTCAAGACTCAGCTGTGCCCCAAAAATCTAATACGGTGTCAGGAATCATTAGGAAAAGAATTAAGAGGATAGCATAGTTCTGAAAACAGGTTTATAATGTAGACTATTGAGTGATGTGTTCGTCAATCCATCTCAAAATTGATTCAGTAGAAGTAGAAAAGTTAGAGAGAATGGCTTTTATGCAAAAAAAGATTACGTACAATAGAATTGGAAAAATAGTGAAAAGAGCTATGACTGAAATCACAAATGGTATGCAGAAAGTGAATAGAGGAAATTGAGAGAAAGGAAGGCATGTCTGCACACAAACAGATTATCAGATAGCTGGTTTAATATAAGTAGAAGGAAATATTTTTCCTTTACTTTGTGGAACTTCTTTCCATGGAATCATCCACAGGCCAAAACTACAAAGCGACTACAGTAGGAATGACATATCTCATGGAAGGTGGATCAATCACTGGCTCCAAAATCTGATAGTCCAGATTGAACCTCCAGTTCAGAATCCCAAACTGCTAATTGAGAGAAGCTGCAGAGGAAGAATTACTCTACTATTGCCCACATTTTTAATAATCTTCCTTCATGTTACAGTATTGCCCATGAGTTGAAACAGGGCGAACTAGAGAGAATTTTGATCTGACAGGTTCAGTATTGTTCTTACATTCTTACAAAAACATGGAAATAAATGCAGACATTTGTATCATACAAAAAAAGGAAAATAGTTGGAGAACTCAAAATATTTCACTTTGAAATTTTCTGAATAGAAATTTCTATTTTTTTTATTGGACTAATAGAATGATTACAATTTTTAAAACCATACAGCCACAAATACCAAATATTTTAATTTGCATTAAAAGCATTTTTATTTGACCATATAATTATGCCAATAGCTTGAGGTATAATTAACTTACAATTTTATTTTTTTTTTCTATTTAAGCAGTGATAAAGCACTTTTTAAATTTTTTTTATTCAATGTATATCCATTAGTTTAGAAAACAAGACATTTTCTTGGTTTTGAACCACTATAGCTGAACTTTTTCTGGTAACATTTTATCAAAACTGTGAGCACCTGAAGAAGGAAGAAACCATATGTATTGTTAAAATCTGTATTCCACAGATGCGCCGTCCTCCTGAATTTGGCTTATCCTTGGTTTTGGAAAGTTTCCCATCTGCCTGGTTCTCGTTTGGATTTGAGCTGTATGTTAATAAATTGCTTGTGTTCATGCAAATGAAAAGCTCTGTGTTTGCACAAGTACAGTTTCTATATTTGCTGTCACCCTTTGACTTCCACCAGCTCAACCTGAAAATTATTTCTGTGTAAGAGAAAGAAGGTGAAAATAGTCATTATTTCCTCATATGAAAGCAAGGAAGCATGGGATATTTGGCCATTCCTGAAAGACTGAAAGGGACATATAAATACAACTCACTGACAAAGTTGTTTGTATTTACTGCTATGCCCTCTGCCCCTCTTTTGCTCCTCATTTTCATACCGCTTAGTCTGATGGTGGAATCAAATTGATCTAATAAGAGAAATTTCTCCTATAAAAGCAGGAGACAGTTACTTGTTGCAAGGTGCTAATTCCTAATATTACAGCAACTTTCTGCCAGCTGGTGGGGAGGCGGGAATAGTAGACTGCTAATGTATTATGTGTTTGGCTTTTAAGATCAGCATCTCGTGTCATGGTCTGAGAGCACAACAGGTTTCAGATAGCAGTGAAACACCTTTTTCTCTTGCAAAAGCAAGATACACTTACATAATGCCAGGTATTAAATCACAATAATAACTTGTTATTGGAGACATATGGAGAGAGTATATGCAAGCTTCTTTACAGGAATAATATGGTGTAAAAATAGTCTGTTGGCGCAGGGAAGCTTTGATATCAGTGGAAAAAAAAAGTCTAAAAATGGGGAATTCTCATCTTGAGCTGAATGGAAAAAAAATAAGGCAGTTCTCAATGGAATTATAGAATGTAATAAGCGTTGTAGACAACTAGCCTGCCAGAGCCAGGCACAGTATTTATTTTTCCCTGTTTTTTTTTTCCTAGTTGACTAGAGGGATCAGTTTAAATGCAGGCTGCCTTTCTGAGAAATCATCTGAAAATGGCTTCTGCGAAGGTGGACTGATTGTATAGGTTAGACTCAGCCAATTAGGAATATGAGAAATGCTTTGCGATCGGCCCATTTGACACCTACTAAGGCACCTGTCTCACAGGTAAAATACACTAAGAACATCAGCCTGAAAAAGTTGTTTTGCAATGCACGTAGAAGGAAAGAGGGAGGGAGGGAGGGAGGGAAGGACAGACAGAAAGAGAGGCAGAGCACTTGTCTGTGTGCAGGCAAGCTCTGTGAAAAAAAGAAAATCAGAGAGAAACACTCATGCTACTTCTTGAATAAAATTCAGGCTGGAACCAGGACTAGTTCTGAATACATCTAAGCTATACATAAAGCTGTTTACACCTCAGTTGTAATCTGCTGTGAAGAGAACTTCCGTAGCACATACTAATGCAGCATGCAATGTTCGCATTTTTTTGTTTATCAGAATCCCCAGACTCTGACCAAAATTTACTTGTGCTAAAAATAACACGAGCCAAAAATACTTCACTTTTATGGGTCTGCCCCAAAAATATTATTGCATTTGCAACTCCAGTCTAGTATTCCAAATAGTTATTATCCGCTCCTCCATCTATTTCATCGTTTCAGTTTTCCTTATTTTCTTTTTTTGTATTCTTAGTTTCCCCTTTACAATACTGTCACCTGTTAAAGATATTTAATGCTGGTGAGAGGAAGACAGGTAATGTATTTTGTCTTTATAATGTTGAGCTGTTTTGACAGTAATTTTTCTTCCACATTTCCTTCAAAGCTTTTGGGATATTTTTTTTAAAATAAATATTTTTTAAAGAACTGATCTGTGTATATACATGTAATGTATTCAATTCTTCAAGAAGGAATCTTAGTAGGAAGAGTGGAATGATATTTTGCATCATATAAGTTTGTTCTAATGAACAATATTTTAAATATATATATATTAAACTTTATTGTAAAATAATTTCTGGATTTGTTCTGTAGTTTGATCCCAAAATTAAATGTTATGATTTAAAAGGAGAATGAGCTTAAAGGGAAAAAATACAGAAAGATACATACATAGACAAGTTAATTTTTCACTCTCCATTCTATTTATTTTATTTCCTTTGTGACTTCTAGTTGACAGTTGATTGCATTTGTCCTGTTCTTGTTTTGCATTCAAAAAACAAGAAAGTTTTTCCAAATTCAGAAGAAAATAATGCATTTTGATGATGTCTGAACGATCTCCCATGAATACAGAGTACTAAAATTTTCTCTCAGCTTAAGAATGGATATAGTCATGACAAAGCATTTTTTACTTAGCAGAGTATTTGAAATCTTTCATGTTATAGAATAGTACAACCTGCTTTATTTTTAGTTCTCCAGGTTTAGATAAAACAAGTTTCCAGTTTAAAATTTAACACTGGCTGGAAGCATAAACCTTTTCTGGGTTCTTTTGCAGGGTGAAAGTGTTGCTCTTTGCATTATACTACTTTTAACTGTTGCTGCAGGCAGTACCGCCAAGTTGTTACAGCTGCTAAAGAAAAGGCAGGATTAGCCCAGCCAGCGGTTTTGGACTCTGCTTGGTCCCCAGATGGATACAGTGGATACAGATGAGGCGGCTGCTTGACATCACGAAGATGGCAGCAGTAACCAAGACCTGTGAGACAGGTTACTGAAAGAGGTATACCATTGCTGTACCTATTTTTATGTGATATATTTACAGGTAGGGAAAGTGGAACTGAATTAACATTTGTGCCTTCTGCAATCTTGACAGAAAGTCCATTGCCTTGATGTTCAAAAATGCATTTTGGATCAAGAGAAGCACGTTAAAGATTGTCAGCTTTTAGCCTGTTTACTTACTTAAGTTATAATTAAGTTTCAAAGCTATGTTTGTGATTGCAGTTTAAATCACCATGAAATTTGGGTCAGATCTCATGGATACGGACAGCTGGGGAACACCTAAGGAAAAGTTTAGATTAGCGCTGCAGTGAAGACATGTTCATAGAGAATGGCATATTAGCTAAAGATTTTCTATTACAATGAAAGAAATTGCATAAAAATGTGCTGTCAGTCAATCGTACCAGTATAGCATGGGGGGAAGCAGGACATGTGGTGAATCAGTCCAGCCGTTTGGGCTGGTAAGCACTGACTGCAGTTGTTGTTTTAGAATGCTGTTTCACGTATCCCTGGTGCTGTGAATTCAGTGCTAGCTGAGTAAATTACACAAACTTCAATTAATGAGAAGTTTTAAGATGCTCTGGTCTAAGTATTTTGTAATAGCTTAAATCTGAGGTGACCAATTTGCAGACAACAATGCTGCCTTTGAAATTTAAAAAAGAATGATATAACAAAGAATGTTGTATCACCTTTTTCAGCAAGGGACTAAAACCATCTGTAAGTTAAGTACACCATGAAGCAATGACAAATGAACTTCCTCAGCCAGATATCTTGGCACTACCTCTACGTTCTACAGGTATTCTCTGTCTGTTTTACCTCAGGCCACGTTTGAACTGAGCTGCAGATTTTCTCCATACACCAAACATGACTAGACACAAGTGAAAATAATGACTTACATCACCTAATGCATGCAAAACCAGATGTCTCCAGCCTGGTGTCAGTCCTGTCTCACAAAGTCTTTCAGGAACTTCATGTGAATATTGAGCAGAAGACAGGTTTGAATCCCACGCTGGAGAGGTTTTCATGGGGGGGAGCAGTTTCTTTTAACTACGCTTTAAAATCTTTTTTAAAGCAGTGGAAAATGTCCCTTGAAATGAACAACTTATTAGAAAATTCTTATTTTGACCTATGTGGATGTAAATTAAGAATTTACACTTCCTTTTAATTATAGTAAGGACTTGATTATTTTTTAACCTGACCTACAACCTTTAATACAGGAGAATCACATATAATTTCTAAGAGGCAATGACCCTAAGCAGTGCAATGACTGCAGAATGAAATCATGGAAAAGATTTAAAGTCAATGGCAATTTACTTAAAGATGTTCTTTAAAGGAATTGAAGCTAGCCCATTCCTTTGCCTTTGTTATTGTACCTATCAACACGGTATCTAATTGTTTTACAATTAAAACACCCAACAGCCTGAAATAGTCTTGCACATTGCATCTTATTCTTAAGAAGAATAGTTACACATTTTGTTACTTACTACTAAAAGTTATTTGTTACTGAACCGTATCTTATACTTACTGTTCTAGATCAACAAGAAATAAGAGCGCCCTCATTCTGTAATAATTGTCCATATGTTTTTGTACAGTAATCTTTCCTGTCTTACTGGAAAATCATGACTATTTTGGTTCAATAGATATTTTAAGCATCTACACTATTAAGGATAAAGGAGTTAATTATAAAAAGAAGTACTCACTGTACTTAGATAAAGCTGTTCCAAATGGCTCTTCAAATGATGTCTCATCATTTCCTTATATTCTCTGTTCATTATATTCCTTTGTTGTGCTTCTTTCTGAGATTTTAAACTCTGCAGACAGACTGTCTTTTATGTATATGAACATATGATAGGTGCCTCGTGGCTGTCACCTCTGGCAGGGCCTCTAGAATCCAGCACAATGTTAGTAATAATTAGTATAAATGATAATAGCGTTAGCAGTAAATATATACTACATTCGCCTTATGAATGGGAAAGGACAATACTCTTCAGAAATTTCTTTGATATTTCATGCTTAATATGGAACTCTGACTACTATCTATATCAAACTAAATTTAAAATGTCAAGTTTCAGAAAAGTTTGGGAATAAATTTAATTTACTTGGAAAACTTTCTTTGCCCTAGTTTATAGGCTTTTTCTTGGCTTGTCTGTGGGACACAGTTTGGTAAAAAGGGAACATCTTGTTAAGGCCTGTCAACATTTGGAACACAAGCATTAGCACCTGTTTGCATCTTTTGTAAACATATTTGATATAATTATAATACCATATGTTACCAATGGTTGACAAAATATGATTAATACACAGCAGTAGCTCCAGCCTTCTCATGCCACTTAAGTGTTATACAGCACTTATTAGCATTTTCCTAAAGATTGACAAAGGTTTTTTGGCTTCTGGGACATGTAAAAGTTGTAATAGCAAATATAGGAGGAGTATTTATTTAAATTGATGTTTCAATTAGCTCTTTTTAAAAATTATTTTAGTTTTTACATAACTGAGAGACAGTATTTCCCCATTACTGGATCTCTCACGTACGTGTATAGCATGTATGTATGTTTCTACATGGTCCTGTTGTAGCAACAGAAACAAGTTATAAGGGACTGCAAGCTATGTAACATATATGTATTTACTTTTATGTTCTCTCACCCAGCTATTTTTATGTCTGTTTACCTGTGGAGTTTTTTTACAGTCTTACATTGCAGTAAGGGCTTACCCTTATTTAACTATAATCATGAGGTCCTGAACCTGCTGGGATTTTTGGTACCGCACATTATAAAAGAGCTTCTAAGCAGTGTTTGAAATGGAAATTGAGAAGTCTTGGTAGGAAACCCCTTCTGCAACCCACTAGCTGTTGTCTTCTTGGGAGAAAAAGTGATGATATATACCTGTTGCGCTCAGAGAATTACCAGCAAGGCATATTGGTCCATTTTTGCTCATACCATATGATGGTATGAATCTGAGGCTGCCTGTGAATAAATAGAACAAAAAGGGTAGGAATATATGGAAAAATTTGTGGAAAAGGAAGGTATGTCAAACTTCCAGAAATGCTCTGGTGAAAATTGGACATGTGTTTGGCCAAAACATGATTCATTTAGAATTGATGTTTCTTCTGGACAAGCTGGATTTGTGAAAGAGTTTATAGATTAAAGCAAAGGGAGACATAGTGTACAGAGTTAAGGTTTTAGGGTTTTTTTAACAGCTGAAACCTTCGACACACCTTCAAGAAAAAAAATAATGTTTTGGTACACTTAATTGTATGGTGTTCTGTAACATTAAGAATATCTTCAAGGATACATATAATTTAGAGTTATGTTGAGGTCTGACAAGTAGCAAATATTTCAGTTCTTCAGCATTTCTAATCATATGTCTAGATTAATATGAATGCCCTGAGTGAGGACATAAAACTGTAAATAAAATAAAAAACTCACCAGCTTTTATCTTGACATAAAATGCAAGTTTTCCTTGGAAGCCTTTAATCTGACTGTCATCTTTTTTCATTCACAGCAGTGAGCTTGTAAAGAGCTCTGCCTCTGCAGTGAAATACTACTGTATAGAAAGAGGGTTATCAAAAAGCAATGTTTGTTTGTTTATTGAAATCCCTATCAACAGAATGTCAATGCTTTTGAGAATGAAACATTTTTACTCTGAATTCTGTGTCTGAGCAAACGGTTTCTATTAGATTTGGAAATGATAATGTCTGCTGTAATAAGTCTTTGCCCATGCATATTTTTCCCCCTAAGGATACAGAACTCTAGCAAAATAAAAAAAAATAAAAACCGCCTAACTACTGGTACCAAGTCTGCTTTAAGAAAATCTATCTTACAATATTCTCAAAACTCCCTATCAAAACCAACTGAGACTACTTTTTGTCTGTTAAAATATGCATTATTTATGCTGAGTCATCCTTTAGAACACACTTTACATATTAAGAATCACAAGTACATAAAGCCAAAGTTCTGACAGTAGTTGTCTCATTACAGCTATCAATAAACAGCCAAAATGTCTTGCTCTTTTTCAGCTTTCTCTGTAAATTCTATTTGAACCCACGAATAGGGGAATAGATGTTAAGAACAGTTTACATTGACAAAAGCTGCTTATGGTCCAAAACACTGGAGTGAGATTTGAAAGTCTGACAAAACTGAAAACACTCAAACAAAAACCTAGTTGTTACATGAACAGCATTTGATGAAACACATCGATTTATTTTCACATATTTCTTAGGTAATGAGAACAATGTTCCCCTGTTAGTGAAAACATATTGAAGAGAACATCTGCCTTAAACACAGCGTTTTCTTTGTTCTGTCCAATTCAGCACCAGTTGGTCTCCTACCTTGCTCACAAGAATGATCTCATTGCTTTCAACTACGGTTGCTCATGTAAGAAAGGTTTCAAGACAAGGTTCTATGTTAATTTTTCAGTGTTTTAGGAAGAGTTTCCTAGTAATTCTTAAACAATCAAAAGGACAGTTTATTTGTCCATACCCCAAAGGCAACCTCGTGGATCTTCCAGGTCTGCATCTAATCTAATTTCAGAACAATTAAAATAGAAAGATGTTCGGGATCTCATGTCCCTGATATAGGTTTTATTGTGCTTGCATTTTAATCATCCAGCTCTCAGAGAGAAGGAAAGATGATCTTTTCCTTAGATCAAGTATCTATGTTTTCTGTAGTCAATTGAAGGGGATAGATGCCTGTGAAAATCCCAAGTTGTCCATCTGGGACATCCATTTAGTGAGTAGGAAACATAGTTACTGTCTGAAGATCAGCTATTCTACACAAGTTATTCTATTACAAGAAAAAAAATATGAAAGAAAAGAGGTCTGCCTATGCTATGGATTTAGTCTTGAAGAGAGGGATAAGTTTAGGCTCCTAAAACAAGAACGGGGTTACAGTGTCTTATCACTTGCTTCCTTTTCAAACCAATGTCATAGATCAGGCATCCACTAGAAAGGATCCTGAATCTTGTTGGGACACTTTGAATTGGGTCTGTAGGTTTGAGGCTGGGGTAGGATCCCTTTATGTTTTCTCTTTGTGATGGGCCTTGCTTTACTGGATGCACACTCACCACGCCAAAGACTGACATTTAGTCTCTGGACTTCTGTGTTGTTTAGAGACAATACCTTGAGTGTTAATAAAGGCTTCACCAGATGAAAAAACTTGCTCAGTGTTTTGTTCCACAAAAAATGAAGGGCCATTATCTTCCACGCTGTTAATATAGACATGCCAGGCTCAGTCATGTTTGGTCATGTGGCTGGTACGTCTAATAAAAGCACTAAATGTAAAATTGTCAATCTCCACAATCAATCTCACAAACCTCTTCTACATTTAGCTTTATATATTATTAGGGAAAGAGTGCTGCACTAACTGCAGTGATGTGGATAATCATCTCTGCTTATAACTAGTAGATGTATTTGGCGGGAAATTTTACTAATGTTTTCATTTAGTTAAAAACTGATAAATTTTCTTTTTGAATATACTATATAGCCTGCACTAAACCTTCAAAATATCATTGTCCTCCTTCCAATTAAAAGTGACTCTAATCATCTTGGGTATCAATATTTTTGTATATGTCATTCATCATTCTCCCATTTTTAAAGAGATTTTTTTATGTTGCAAGTATAAATCCTACTCATAAAAACAGTAGACAGTTTATTTACATTTAGACTAAGACAGGACCGCAAAACCAAGATGAAAGAGTTTACTGTCTGAGCAAGTATTTATCTTAGGAACCTCTACATGCAAAGAGGTAGTACATATTTCAAAATATATCTGGTGAAGACAAAGCAAGCACCACATAAAGAATGGAACTGAATAAAGTAGTTGAAATAAGAGACTCTGGATCATTTCCAGACATAATCTGACTCTGAACTGAATGTTCTTGAAGTTCACCATGGTTTGACTGTCTTGTTGAATAATTATTTTCTAGCTCCCAGCTTCTCTGCTGAGAATTGAGGTTAAAGGTGGGATTAGCAGGAGGGACAGGTCCCAGTCCTGGAAGAGCCACCAACTTCTCTGAGAGCATGAGCAAGTTTCTCATCCTCCACGCCTTTCTACATTTCCATCTCCCTTAGACAGAGAAATGAGAAGTAGGGCAAGGTTTCTTTACTCATTAGAAAAGATGATTGAGTTAATTTACCTCACAGAGTAATTGAAGAGCAAAGCTTAACCATAAAAGAAAGAAAAGTTCCAGTAGCCCTGGACTTACAGCTTTCGATGCTTATTTCATAATATATTAATTAAATTCTAGTTGGAAAATGGTAAAAGCAACTAGTTCACCTGTATCAGGAAGAGATTCCTGTGCAAAATAATATTGTTAGTTACTGTGCTAGCTGAGGCAGAGACTTCCGAATAGAGGGTAAGCAACCTTAAGGCTGAATGATTGTAAGATATTATCCTAAAAACTGTAGAGCCTAAGACCTCATAAAATCAAGATTTTCACAGGTTTTGTTATACTGGAAAATGCTGAAGAAATAAAATGCAACACTTTCTATTCCACTGCCTGTATAAAATCTAGGTGATGAAAACTGATGGTTTATTTAATTTTTATAAACTGTAACATTTTCTTAACAAGACATTTCTCTACCATTCTACTCCTGTTTCAAGGATAAGATCTGGTAAAGGAGAAAGGCTAAGATATCCCAATTTTTTTGTTTGTTTATAAATATCTTGTTGTGTTTGTTCTTCAAGTGGAAAGAATTCCCAAGAATAAAGATAGAAGCCAGACTTATGTGTCAAGAAAACATTGCAATGTTTTTACTATAGGCCTAGTTATTTCACTGACATTTTACTGTCTTCTCTTTTTCTTTACACATTGCCTGTGCAAACCTCATGAAATTCAACAAGGCTAAGTGCAAGGTCCTGCACGTGGGTCAGGGCAATCCCAAGCACAAATACAGGCTGGGCGGAGAATGGATTGAGAGCAGCCCTGAAGAGAAGGGCTTGGGGGTGTTGGCTGATGAGAAGCTTGACATGAGCCGGCAATGTGTGCTTGCAGCCCAGAAAACCAACCACATCCTGGGCTGCATCAAAAGAAACATGGCCAGCGGGTCAAGGGAGGTAATTCTGCCCCTCTACTCCACTCTGGTGAGACCTCACCTGGAGGACTGTGTCCAGCTTTGGGGCCCCCAACGTAAGAAAGGCCAGGACCTGTTGGAGAAGGTCCAGAGGAGGGCCACCAAGATAATCAGAGGGCTGGAGCACTTCTCCTCTGAAGACCGGCTGAGAGAGTTGAGGTTGTTCAGCCTGGAGAAGAGAAGACTCTGGGGAGAGTTATAGCAGTCTTCCAGTACCTAAAGGGGCCTACAGGAAAGATTGGGGAGGGACCCTTTGTCAGGGAGTGTAGTGACAGCACAAGGGGTAACGCTTTTAAACTGAAAGAGGGTAGATTTAGACTAGATATAAAGAAGAAATTCTTTACTGTGAGGGTGGTGAGGCACTGGAACAGGTTGCCCAGTGAAGCTGTGGATGCCCCATCCCTGGAGGTGTTCAAGGCACAGTGTTGGCTGGGGCTTTGAGCAACCTGGTGTAGTGGGAGGTGTCCCTGCCCATGGCAGGAGGGTTGGGACTAGATGATCTTTAGGGTCCCTTCCAACCCAAACCATTCTATGATTCTATGATAAAAATAGAAAAACATAGTACTTTTGTTGTTGTTGTTGCTTCTATACATAATTCAATGCAAAGGCATACTTTGAAACAACAAAAACTGTATAACTGACTATTGTTTATTTTATTTCTGTTTGCGTAAATTTATTATTATTTTGTTATAAGCATGAAAAAATCATTGGCAAAAATTAGATTTTCAGAGGAGAGGAGGTCATATAGTGTAGCATCCTTTTGATTAAAGAACTTGTTTACATGAAATTTCAGAGAAAAGTGAAAACTCTGACAAAAATGACCCTGTTCTTCTAGTAATGTTTGCTGTCAGTGTAATTTTATAGGCTAGAGGGATAGTATTTTCTCTTCATCAGGTTAACACTATGATAATATTCCCTTCTAGTTTGTCTTGCCATTTTTTCAACAATCTGTAGATTCACATTTAAACGTACAAATGATTTTGAAAAATAGGTTTTAAATTCTTAGTCCATTAAGGAAAGTAAAACTGGGAGTTTAGACAATTAATTTCTCATACTGCATGTTCTGTTCTTTTAACTAACCTATTCTCCATTCTTTTGTGTTGCTGAACATTTTTTCCTTGGAAATATTAGAAGAATTCAGATCAACTTCACATTGGTGTGAGATGATTTGCTCTGGAATTTAATCTCCAGTATATTTTGCAAGGCTTGTTCATCTAAAACAAGAACCTTCAAAACATCTGGTTTTTCAAGCCTATTTTTACTCTGGAGAATTTCTCCAAATTTTTGTATTTCCCACGTCTTTCAAAGCTTCACCCAAATGAGTCCTTTAAGAGATTCAAGGCCAAGGGATTGGATAAAATAAAATTAAGCTCGGAAAACACAGAGCAGCATATTTCTTCCCTTCTCAAATTGGCCAGAAAAATAGTTTTGTTTTTCTTTCCTGTATGTGAATGCATTTATAGTTTCATGTTTAGTTGGCAGCTTTCATTGTGCACCAGCTTGTTTTTGTCTTTGAAGTGGCTGAGTTCCTTGATATCTTGAATAATGAACCCACTGTCAGTCAAAATAAGCACAGTCATTTTTTTATTTGTCAAATCATGCAACTGTATGTCCACTTGCTGACATACTGTGGAAATTTCCCTACTTTTCAGTTTTTCATTGCCAGTTAATATCAGAATTACTGTGTAGCGCTCCTGTTATTTCTCCACTTTATCCAGATAATGATTTTTCTACATTCAAAATATGAAACTGTTCAGTTATGAGTTTCGCCTTTATCAAAAAGTTCATATATTGTTTTTTCTAATAAGGATCACAGTGGTTTGTAATTGTAAATCCTCAGTAGCTCTTGGAACATTGATTAGAGTATTCATTTTCTGTAAAGCAAACTGAGGATTAATGTTGGCATAAAACCACCATAATCAACAAGAAATAAACTGGAAATCTGTCCATTCAGTGGATATTAAAAAATGGTATTTTTTTTTGTTCAGTTATGAAAAGAAATTGGAAAGCACTGGGAGATGAAGGCAGAATATAATGTTCCCACACTGTTTCTAGCTATCTGTACCTGAGTTCCCTCATGAACACGTTCAGCCATTCATTAGAATGCCACGGCGCTTCCCAAAGTCCTGATGTGGGAAATCCGTGCAGCTATGTCTGCTGGTCCCTTCAACAGATTTTGGAATCAGTTTCTCTCCCAGTGGGCCAATGCTTATGCTGTTTCTGGGACCAAAGTGCAAATTTAAGGTCTCCACTGTCATCAGCTTCCACAGCCCACACTCCTTGCTCTGCTGCAGAATGGCTTGTCACTCCCTTCTTCATGGGAAACTTGCAGTCCCTCCTGTTGCCTCCCCAGGCCCTTTCAGACAAACACGTGGCCTTAACCTGCTCCTGTCCTTTCTGCTGCTCTCTCAGGACCCAGTCCTGACCTTTTAGTCCTTTCCCTACTTGTTCAATAGGTATGTTCAGGCTCAGTCTAAGGGTGTGCATCTATAGATTCATTTGCTTATTCTAAAGGTTTTATGTGATAAATTCACCTTTGTGTTCTTTAGCACTCTGAACACTGTCTTCAGAACAATTCTGATCTATGTTCCCTGTCTCCCTGTCTCTTCACTTTTCCTTTATTTTTTTCCAGCAGTAGACTTTTCACTCTCTTTATCTTAATGTCAGCTTTGCTCATCTTCCCCTGTTGAAGTCTGCAAAAGTCACTGGCTATGCTCAGCTCAGCAGCATTAGATTGTATTACAAGCATCCTGACATTTTACGTAAATAATGTAAGCAATGTGGTGTCCTAGAGCACAGGATTCATTTCAAAAGTCTTTTTAAACCTTTGCTGCGAAACTGTAATTTCAACCAATTCTCCTTCTGTCACTTACATACACTCTTGATTCTACTAGAAACCACTTTCAAACAACGCCTTACCGAGGGATAGGAACACCTTATCTAGCAAGGGAAAAAAGTTACCACTCTAAAATGGTGCTATTATGCTTAACTAAGGCGCACACTCCCTAATGAACTTATAAAGAAGGAAGGTGGATATAAATACATTATACTGTGTTACAACTCTGGGGTCAGTATCCAGAGGTTCAGTCCTAAGATGCTTATGTTTAAACGATTTAATCCAAAACTCATATCCTCAATCTTTTGACCCCAGGTCTCAAAATCTGTTGCTTGGTAATGCTGTGGTTTCAAGAAGAAGCAAAAGCAGGTGCCACCTTCCCTACCCCAGCTTTTTTCTCCTTTCATTCATGTTTTTGTAAGGTTAATTTACTGCAAGTTCATCTGTCTACGCCATTCGAAATGTGCCATGCAGGTAAACATCAGCAGTGGTGTAGGCAGGAACTCCTATATGAGACCTACAGCTTACTGCAATCCCCTGTCTTTAGAGTTGGCAGCCTCAGCTCCGTGTATCAAGAAGAAGAGTTTTATGTTACTGAGTTTCAAGAGGTCCTATTTACAGGTGCTTAGAGGCTACGATTTATTTTTTTTTGTGCACCACTTTACAAGTCACTAGTCACTTACAGTAGTGCAGTAAAAACTCAGCCCTCCCAATACATGTATCTGTAGAGGTTTACTTGAAATGGGTGCAACTTGCTAAAACTTGGCAATAATGGACTTACTGGATGCACAAGAGAAAATGGCAGTAATCACTAAGAAAGGCTAGACAAAATGTGAGTGTGTGTCTGCCGTCTTTTACCACAGTAATTAATAAGAGCTGTGGCTGGTAAGAACAAGCTTTTTTGTAATGGAGCCCTAGCCATCCTTACCAAGGTTTTGGTACATTTTTTGTATGTATTCTCTGCACTGTCTTGCTATATGCCTATTATTTCTGTTTGGAAATGCTAATGTGCTTTCTACAGGTAACATCTGTGAATGCACCAGTGCACGAAGTGGGGCAGCTCAGAGCCCTGGGCGGTGTACGTTCCGCTTGAATGGCAGATGGACTTCATCCTGGTCCTGACATGTTCTTGTCTGCTCTCTTTTTGGTTTTGCTAGTGAATCCTAAACTACGTTCCTGGAATACTTCAGCTATAGGCCTGGAAAGAAAGGCCACTGCTTAAGAACAATCTTCACTTGTCCACCAAGGATTCTTTTACAAAGCATTCATTAAAAGTTGAAAGCAGTACCACATTAGGCACTTCAGTCTTAAAAACAGGGCAATTTAATTAAATATGGTTATGCACAGAAGAGATATATCCCTAGAAGCAGAACCTCCAACAGTATCTATTTTCTACACTTATAAAATATTGACTATTTGCTCCAGAAATTTAGAGGGACTGCACAAAATGATAGTTTGAATTGCAAAGCTCCTTTGCTGATCTGGTGGAACATTGCAGCTTGTAGAGGTATAAAACAGAGTACCGGATAGTTGAGTGAGTTATAAAAGTTGTAGATGCCATGAAAAGACACAGAATTTTCCTCTTGCTGCAGAAACAAGACACTTGCCCTGGAGAATGAACCCATTACTCATTCCTGGAGCAATGCCGGGAGGCTTCTGAGCGAATTATTATGGCAATTGATTTTGTTGCTGGAAAATCCAATTCTGGGTTGACCGAAACCTGGAAAGAGTGGTGCATACACAGACATAATTGCACTCTTTTTACCACGATGATTACAAAAAACCCCAGCCACCACACTGTCAGGTTTCTAGGTCCTGATATCACATAATAATGATATTAAAAAGTTTTAAAATGCTTCTTGTCACTTCACTTATACGATCCCTCTGTCCTGTGTTTTCTTGCTTCCTAAGACAGTATGTTTCCACTCCATGGGCTAAAATCTGTGTACTATGGTAATTAATTAATGATATTTGAACACCATGCTCACAGAAACTACCTAAGTTAGCCCTAACTCAAACCAGAGTGATGATAAATTCCAATTTACCATTTTAGCTCTGCCTGTTTCTCACTTCCCATTTTCCCATTATGCTCACCTTTGGAAACAGAAAACTTTAATAGAATTGAAAATACTAGAGACAAGAGCCTCCCAGAACATGCATGTTCGGGTCCTTACAGATGTTACTGTTATCTTGTTATTCTGCAGTATGATTCTGTCATCTGTTTCACTGGTATTGTTAAGATGTTTGAGTTTTGATGATGATGATGATGATGATAACAGTAAATCTTCAAAGAGGGAGTAAACATACCTCAGAAAACTGAATATCCTAGAGAAAAAAGAAAAAGAAAAAGAGGGCTGCAGAAGTGTTCATCCTGTTTCCCTGTGGTTTTCTCAGCTGACAAGTTCACTTGGAAATTCAGCTGGATCACAATGGGTTACTCTGCCTCAGAAAGCTGGCAAAATTTTTTTACGTCAGCATTTTCTTTGGTTGCAATAGAGGTGTAGCAGTATAAAACAGAAGATATATTGTAATAATTCAAATACACTTATGTGCAATAAAAGATCCGTGATGTTTAGCTAAAACTATAAACTTTTAGGTACTATGGCTTGATGCTATTCAATGGTACTACAACGATTACTACTTCAGGATTCAGGCAGTATCTTTACCTGGGTGAGTGACTTCAGTGTTAGACTCTAAAATATGAAAAATAATTACTGAAGAATCAATTTTAAATGGAAATCGAAACAACGGAATTTTTAAGTACATGTTTGTATCTCTTCATTCCTATTTTTATAACTTTAACAGGTGTTCACTTAGTCAGGTACTTGTCTGTGAAAAAACTGTTAGAATGTTTGATTTTTATCTCTTAATATATCTATTGAAATCCAGACAAATATTTTTAAAGCCAAATGTGTTAATAGAATAAACTGTGAAAAGAATAGAATCCCAGTGGCTAAAATTTAAATTCCACTAAAAAATGAACATGATGGAATACTTCATACTTCTCCTACTGTATGAATAACATTTTGGGTTGATACACAGCAACCCAAAGCTGTTGTGTATCAACCCAAAATGGTATTCATGTAGTAGGAGAGTCCTCTAAAAGAGACCTGCCCTTACAAAAAAACCCCAACCCAAAAACATTTAGGTTTGAAAGGTTAGCATTTTAATAATTGTGTGCTGCATTTTGAGAAATAATGAAGTGGCTTCATAAAAGGGAACAAAATGAAATTGCAAAAAACCTTTTTTCATCTCTCCTTTGAGACTAGAGGTTAACTTACATTTCTGAAGCAGTATCCCAACTTACTGATAATTCTGCTGAGAAAGTTAAATTGTTGCAGTCAGAATTGTTTGGAAATTAAACTGATGTTTGCTAGATGCCTTCCTGTCAGTTTGCAGCTATAAGCCAGGCTGCTGATCTTCTGAATTGTACTGTTTCAGTAATGTTTAAGTTTGCCTAGCATATTATGGCAGTCAATAGGTGGTTGGTTCAACCTTTTCCACTGTCAAAGCCACCACTTTCATTTCATATTTGATTAGTAGTTACTTTTTTGTCTGCCTTTCAGTTCTGAAACTGTGAAAAGCAGTGATAACTTCGCTTAAATAAATTAATTCTAGTTTCTTTCAAAAGGAGCTGGACTTTACTTTAAAGACCTCAGGGGAAATGATTTGTTGTCATTTACTGTGAAAATATGAATGCTGCATTTGTGCTGCTCTTAGAAGGTTTATATGAAGTCTGTCACGGCCCGGTGTTAAACAGCAGCTGACTTCATAACTTTTTAAACTCACATAAGTGGTTGTAAACTTTTATTCCTCAGTATTTTCCTTTTGATCAAAACCAGTTTGACTTCTGAAAGATTGAAGATTGAAACTATTTTGAAATTCTGTCTTTTTTGCTTGAAAATTATTGATTGATTGATAATAGGATCATATAGGAAAGAAAAGGGGTTAGTCTTTTATTGATGTGGAGAATAACAATTGACATAATAAGTTAAATAAAATTAGGTTTACTGGTCTGGCATCGTAAATTGAATCTAATCGATGGAACTGGCAATTCCTTTCAAGATTTTCTGTTAACCTCCTATATTACTCCTTTAATCAGAAAGCAATTTAGGTGCTATTCTTTATAGCTAAGCAATGAAAAAGTCTGGAGCTGTTTTAAAAGATTTTAGTTGATAATTTGTTTTAAAAAAAATAAATTGCCTTTGTTCTGTGTGATTTAAAATGGAGAGACCTGAACAATCTCTTCTTAGGAATGTTCTTTAGTTGATGTTAGTATCAGTGCTACAACTTCATTAAAGTATGTATTATTTTAAAAATATGAACCAGAATAAGAAATATGAATTATGCAGAAAAATCGTATGTGAGAAGACCAAACACAGAGTGGTCAGAAGGGATATAAAATGGATGTCTACAACTTATAGGTCAGGATGTAAATAATTTTTTGACTAATGTTCTCTGAGTCTCAGCCTGTCAAAAAATACAAGGCAGTTACATTTTATCATCTGCTAGTTGTCTTTATCATACTGATGAGCAAATGCTCATTCTCTTCAGTTTATATGTCATTAAATTTCCAGATGTGATGTGACCTTATAAAACGTGTAGCTATAGCGAACCATGCTTTGAGTACTGCCATAATGCTCTGTTGCCTCACAGAATTAGTACAGCTATTTAATGGGGTGCTATGCTCAAGATAATGTGCCTTGTTTCTCTCACCTGGGATAATTAGCTTATACACAGGTATGGGGATGCCTGGTATCTCTGTGCATAGCACTCTGCACTGGGGAGACTAATCTACAGAAGCTTTTTCAACCTTCTATCTGAGAAATTAAACCCAAAACAATGTTTCTCATTCAATCTGGCACCTGGATCCATTAACATGCTGTGTACCCAAACAAAAATGTAAATTGTCTTCTTTTTTTCAGGGAATAATTTAGATCTAATCGGAGCAGGTTGCTTGAAGATAGACTGTTAGGAAGTTGCCATAGTGAATTTAGCAATCCAACATATCTAGCAAAATAAGGAAATGGAGACAGCTGGAAAACAAGTCAATTGGAGAATGAATTTCCCAATATCTTTATATAAATATCTTTGTATAAAATTGACTTCACATTCAAAGTTGTTTGCTAACTGTAGGTTGCACTGAAACATAAATAAGATGTTTGAGGTAAGAATCCTTGCTACTTTACACACCAAATGAAGTCTAGGCTTCTGATGTTGAATGGTCACTACGAGACCCTGTACAAAGAGTAGCATTTCAGAACAGAAATTTATCATGAGCTCTGCTCCACCACTTAAGAGCTATTTGCCTGCCAGGAAGTGAAGCAGTAGGATGAATTAGCCCATGTTACGGACTAGACCCTTACTGATAGAAATATTCCATAGTTAAACATCTAATCTTTATCATTGATAAACTATGCAAGAGAATACTTGTCAACTGCAAAAGCAAAGAAGCACACGAAGCCATTTCCCTGGGACTAGGAATTATTTACCAAACTGCAACATTGAGAGATATCTCTGATAAAACTGTTTTTCCCTGACACTGAAGTTTCCCTTTAACTACGACTGTGTTTTAAATCCCCTCTTCCCCAAGTCCCACTCATATAGTAGATTAGCTCCAGTTGATGTTGACTGCTTCTGGTACATGAGCCAGCTTCTGAAGTGCGTTCAGTACCTGTATACTACATTTCAGCCTACCCTTAAGTGAGTCAGCAAAAGCTATTTAGACTTTTCTCTGCAGGATCGACTCCTGTAAATATTGTCAGTGTTTCAGTTGCTTGTGTTTTTCATATCCAACAGCCAGAGGCCCAAGGTAATATCAGTTCACAAAAGAGCAGTTGGAAAAGCTCATTACGAATTAAAGGAAAGAACCAAAATAAAATCATAATTTTTACCCATCTTTTTACTGCCTCTTTCTACTGTACATGGCCAGTATCAGAGATCACCTCTTAAATATTCCTGAAGTTTCTCAAACTCCAACTTCTTATATTCCTCCCTTTCTGTTGACAGTGGTATTTGTTGTTCCCAAAGCTTTTATTCACCTTCCAGTTCTCTCCACCCAAATTCTGACTCTTGCCCCTCTTCCTTTCATCCTCTGACTGATGCTTGCCAAAACTCATTCCTGTGTTTGCAGAACATAGGTTCATAATTTTTCTTCTTATTTCTCTCTCCCTTCAGTCATGCTTTTCATGTCGTTCCGCTGAGTCTTCTCTCTCTCACAAAAGCTGTATTCCCTATATAAGGCTCTCTATATCACTCTGCTTATAATCTTTACTACTCTTTCTCTATCTAAGATGTTGTTATATTCCTGCTATGCCTCAAGCAATTTCATGGAATCATAGAATCGTTTAGGTTGGAAAAGACCTTTAAGATCATGCAGTCCAACCATTGACCCTACTCTACCAGGTCTGCCACTAAACCATGTCTCTAAGCACCACATCTACACAACTTTTAAAGGCTTCTAGGGATGGTGACTCAACCAGCTCCCTGGGCAGCCTGTTCCAATGCTTGATAACTCTTTCAGTGAAAAATTTTTTCCTAATGTCCAGCCTAAACCTTCCCTGGCGCAACTTGAACCTGTTTCCTCTTGTCCTATCGCTAGTTACTTCGGAGAAGAGACCAGCTCCCATCTCACTACAGCCTCCTTTCAGGTAGTTGTAGAGAGCAATAAGGTCTCCCCTCAACCTTCTCTTCTCCACACTAAACAATCCCGATTCCTTCAGCTGCTCCTCATAAGACATGTTCTCCAAACCCCTCACCAGCTTTGTTGCCCTTCTCTGGACACGCTCCAGCACCTCAATGTCCCTCCCAGACTGTGGCGCCCAAAACTGAACACAGTACTCCAGCTGCGGCCTCACCAGCGTTGAGTACAGGGGCACGATCACTTCCCTACTCCTGCTGACCACGCTACTCTTGATATAGGCCAAGATGCCGTTGGCCTTCTTGGCTACCTGGGCGCATAGCCAGCTGTCCCCCAGGACCCCCAGATCCTTTTCTGTCCAGATCATCAATAAAGATATTAAACAAGGCTGTCCCCAAGACTGAGTCCTGAGGAACACTGCTTGAGACCTGCTGCCAGCTGGATTTAACGCCATTCACCACAACTCTCTGGGCTCAGCCGTCCAGCCAGTTTTTAATCCAGTGAAGAGTACACCTGTCCAAGCCATGGGCTACCAGTTTCTCTAGCAGAATACTGTGGGAGACTGTGTCGAAGGCCTTACTAAAGTCCAAGTAGACAACATCCAAAGCCTTTCCTTCATCCACCAGGCATCCACCTTTCCTACCACCTATTCCAGAAAAAGCTTTTGGTGAGCCTTTTCCTCGAAATTTTTCCCAAACCCTTCTTATTTCAGTACTTTTTGTCAGTGATCCTGCAGTGGTTGCTGGTATTTCACAGAAAATGCTTGTTCCAAGATGTAGCAGAGCATGTCCTTCCAAACCACGTAAAAGATCACATATGCTCAGGACCACATTCATCTTGCCTATCATTAAACACACGACTGAGGGGCCTAAACTGTGAACAGAGCTGCCCCATGGACTCTCTGTTAGGCAGCCTTGAGAGGCACCTTCTCCAGGATCTGAATTACCACGTGAAGATGTCTCTTTCATTGCACTGGCGGTAGGCATAAGGTGATTAGTCACTTTGTTTAGGTGCGTAAAGTGAGATGGAATGAGCCTAGGTCTGGCCTTGACATATTAATGTGAGGTAAATAATTACATTATTGCACTGAACTAATCAATTTAAAATAGTCTCAATAAAGTTCAGGATGAACCTCATTACAAGGAAGAGGGAGAAAAATATTTTTCTAGGCAAGATTAAACTTAGAAATATAGTATTTGTAATATTAGCAAGCCAGTATTTCGGAGGAGGCATATTCCCAAACGTTCAAAGTAACAAGTGAAGTTAGTTTCCCACAGTGAAATAAATGCTATCTGAATTACCCATATGTCATGCTTGATTTTTTCCCCATTAAAATAAGTGTGGAAATTTAGCTTACAGACATTCTAAATGTCACCTGGAAACAACAGTGTTGTGAGTGAGACAGAGGCAGAAAGGGCAGGTTAAGTACTAGGAGGAGGTAGCCAGAGGGTGAAGTCCTATCAAACAACAACAAAAAAATCTGAATAAATTAATTTTAAAGTTTTCTTTCAATTTTTAAACTCTTTCTTCTCTTCACTTAAGATTTTATTATTGCTACTAAGTAAGTCCAGCAGCTCTGAAAATAGCACACTTTGACAGGTATCAGCATTCTCTTCTGCTACAAATGCTTTTTCTATAATCAGGCAACTTTTCCTAGAGATGTCTGAGGGAATGACTTAGGATTAAAGGGAATCATGAGACCATAGAATAGGGAGAGGAGAGTGAGAGCATATTTGTGCGTAGCATCATTTATTGATTGCAGCCCTCTGTTTATAAGTTCTGGGTTCTGTACTATGCTTCCAACCTGCTTTTCCTTCTCAGTTGCTTTTATTTCTGACTTTGCTGTTTGCTAAGGAATACTCTGGAGAAGGAATGAGTGTTTGTTTTTCATTTATACTAGGTAGGGACTCTCAGTCTCAACTTTCGTCTTGAACTAGCTTGAAGTAATGGAAGACACCAACAGGCTTTACAGGATTTACAGTGTCAAGTTCTGCTATATCCACGGAATATTTAGGGGCTTGAGTGATCTTTAAAGTTTTGGAAAAAAAAATCTTTTCTTTTTTCAACTAGAAACATGATCGTTTAATTCAGGTCTTGTTTAGTTGTCACCATTTCATAGAGGAAAAATGGATGTTTTTCCTGTCTTCTGATTTTTAGTTGCACTCAGTGCTATATATCCTTTGAATGATATAGTATAAAATACAGTTATGTTGGTTGTATTGCAGGACTGATACTATGTTGGCCTTGAAATTTGTTTGCACAGATTTGTCAAAAGTGAATGTCAGAAAATCATGTGTCAGTCACAGCTAGAGACGTCTTATAAAGGTTTTTTAAGCCTTTTAGGTTGATGAGAACTTTACATTTCTCTCTCACAAGCTGACCTGTTACATGGATCTTTCTGATATCACGGTTGGATTGCTGCAGTGCGCTTGATTGTGTGCTGCCAAAAAGGTTCATCTATCACCTGCAGCTAGAGTAGATTGCAGCAGAGTGTTTGCAGGTGTGGAACGGGAGATTCTGCTTCTAGTCTGCTTTGCTTTGTGAACTGAGTACCATGAGTTTAGTTTCTTCTGTTTTGGCATAGTGTCTACCTTCAAAATCTTCTCTGCAGAAGCCTAAGTCTTCAAAAGTTTCCCCAGCTGTAGAACCTTGTAAAAGGAGTTCTGCTGGTGAATCCACATAAGTCATAGCTCTCCGTGAGAGCTTTGTGGCTCCCTTAGCCCTGTCTATCTGCAAATACTGCGTGAGCAGCTGGTGTGAATTTTCCTAAGCCTCCCTTCAGCAGGAACTGAATCAAATCTGTCCCTCTACCAACCTTTTTGCAGGCTTTTGTTTGCAATATGTCTTGACTTCTTATCTCTTATTATCACAGTGATTACTTCTTTTAATACATTTGAGAAATGTTTTTTGAGGGTTGTCACAGGGAAAAAACCTGCTCAGTTCATGTAGTTTAAAACAAATAAGGAGAGAAGTGGTGTATTGATTTGTTAATGACACATAATCAACAAGAAATCAGCAAGCTATAATTCAGCTCCAATATCAGCAATACAACAGATAAACCACAATACTAGACATTTACAAAATGTCAATAAGCACCTTTCTAAATGCCTTCTGTAACGAATCCCCAAAAGCCTAATGCTCTCCACCATGCATCCACCACTAACTGCACCCCCTGCCCCAGGTCCTGTGGGTTGCCAGCACCCTTCCCCCTCCAGGGAGTGCAGGCTCCCACAACTGCACACCCCTCCCTTCTTGGGGAGATGTGGGTGCTCCACAGCCCTCCCAGCTCTCCCTGCACCAACTAGAGAGTACTCCATTGGTTGTGTAGGTAAAAAAGTGTGGGTCCCTCCATGCTACATCCTGCGCTGTCGCTCCACTAATTGGATGCCAGCTACTCATGGTGTCCAATGGGGTACAAAATAATGCTGTTTCGTTAACGAAGGATTTTAATTTAAAACCCTTGATAACTGAGGAAGTTTCCCACTTTGAGGGACTCTACTACATGAACCTCGAGTCTCTGAGCAGCTTTACTGTGAACCACCATGTTCAGAGTCCTCGGGAAGCAATCTCCTTTCTATTATTATTAGGTAGTCATCATCACAAATGGTGTTGCCAATTTAAAACAGAATTTCCTGGAAGGACAACCTTTAATAACCTCAGCTGAAAATGTACTTTGTGTTCTTGTGCCACTGAACTCAAAAATGCAAACTGAAATAGCCTTCACTGTAAGGTAAAATGTACATATTGCCTTTATTTATTTCTGATTAATAGAACATAATTAGCTTGGGAAATTCTAATCTAACCAAGATTTTCTACAAGCAAAACAAGCTACAGTTTCTGGCAGTGTAAATGGGCATTGCTCTGTTTTCTTTTAGAACTGGTTATTTATATCAGTAGCAAACAATTATATCAATTTACTTCAATCATATCCTAGATACAGAAATCTGAAGAGTATTTAATTCATTAAGTTAAAAACTTGAAAAAAAAATTAATTATTGAGATTTATAGGCCAAATCCATCTCTGTTTTGGGAGGAATACACTTACAGCTGGCGATGTACCAAAAGTAATCATCTTTTATATATTATACCATACATGTAAGTTTACAATGAAGTGATGGTGTGGCAAGTATGACAAGTAACATAAGATGTATGATAAATATTTGTATGGTAGTATTTTCTAGTACTGGGAATAATCTTTCTACTTAGATTTCTTGTATCTACAGTCCTACTTCATCTCACTGTGCAAACCAGATTCTGGTTATTCTCATGTTAAACTGAGATGAAGTCCACAGTTATTTACCACTTGCACTGGTATTTGAACAACTTACACTTGATATACATTTTTTTAAATGTAAAAAAATGTTTTCCTTACCCCTAAATTTAGATTCATGAGGGAAATCTATGAGGTCTTTGCTGGTTCATTGGAGACTGAATTTGACACTGTGGACTAAGTTCAGAAGTGTTACAAATGAATTTGTAAGTCGGTCGTGAGTATAAACTGATATAACTTAAATACACTGGGAGACCTCTGACGTGCAGAATTTAAACAGAAAACAGAATCAGCAAGTGGGTGCAAAATATGGTTTGGGGAATAAAAATATATTCATATATATATATAAATAGACATATAAGAGATCAAGGTATATTAATATATATGTAATTCTTCTCCCCTCTTACCTTATCATAACTGTTATCTACTTTGTATGTCCTGACCTTGATCTTCCTAGAAGAAAGCCAAGTGAGTTAAAACAAACTCATCATTTGCTAGGAGACAAATATTGGGGAGACTCTGTGTTTGAAACAGATCAGAGAGAGACCTTGCGCTAAATTTAGATGAGCTAAGGTTAAACTGTATTGATCAAACATTATAGCTTGAGAGAGTGATTCTGAAAAGCTTTCGTATAATTAGTATTATATAAGCTCAGTAGAAAGGACTGTTAGGAATGAAAGTATCAGAAGTAATACTAACAGCCTTTGCAAATGTTATGCAGATCTTTGATTTGCCTTTGCATGACTTTGCTCATCTCTGCAAAAGGGTTCTCTGATGTTGAGAAGAATATTATGGCATCCTTGTTAATTCTGGAAACTGTTCTGGAAAAATGCTTGCCAATAATCCTTGTCCATAATGCACGACCTCCATATGGTGTTACAGAAATAATCAATAGTAACAAGACAGATGTGTAAGATCAGATTTGGAAATTAGAGGAAAATTTTAAGATAAAAGATCGAAGAATAATTGCCAAATTAGAGTATAAAAATTTCTGTATGGTATTTCTGTTAAGCTGTGCTATTTGGGGAATGTAAAACATGACTAACTACATCAGCAGGTGTGGTGTAGGTGTAGTGCAATTACACATTGACATTTTTGCTGAAGCTTATAAAGTATTATTTTGTACTGGCTACCAGTCTAGATACAGACCTGATTAAAAATAATTGAAGGATTGGTTCTCTATTGAAAAATGTTTTTTCCCTGCAATTCGAATGCTTAGCAGGCATGGATTGATTCTGAAGACAGTTTGGACAGACAAATGAACTTTAATCCAAAAAGGAGTATTATACTTGTTTTAAGATTTCTAGTTTTGTCTTATGCTAGTGTTCTTTGTTTTAATAGCAAACATTTCTAAATTTATTACCAATTGTCTTTTACGTATGTTTACTATTTGATATTAAGTTTAACAATTATATGCAAGTAATATTCTGAATATTGTTAATTTTATTAGACAGGTTTAATGATTTTCTGCAAGCAAAACATCTTTGATCATTGCTGGCTTTGAACTGTTCCTCGTATTCTGTGTTAACATGGACTCACATTACCAACACAGTACATGTTTCTATGTTTCAGTCATTTTGTTAATTTCGATACAATATCAGATTATTCCTAATTTCATATTTTGTCTAATCTAGTTTGTAATGTTTCTGTCTAGAAGCTTTTTGTGCTGGGGTGAGAAGATGACAATTCTACTTTCAAAGTATCTTACTGATAGAAGGCTCATCTTGATAATGTAAATATTTACTTGTTGAGTACCTACTGCCTGGGTCAAATATATTTGCACTGACATCTCATCCCTCTCATTCAAATACCTTCTGGTTGTTACATGGAAAGATATACTACCTTATGCTGTCTTCTTTTGCCAACCAACACCAGGAAAGATTTTCCCAGCTAAAACTAACTTCCTAACTAAAACATCCTAATGTCCTTTCCTAACTATTCTCTTGTAACTAAAGATAGTTATAGTGGCATGTATGGAAGCACTTTCAGAGCTGTTGCAAAGGACCGTAAACTGGTACCAAAAGTACCTCTAACTGAAGCCAAAAAAGTCAGACTCCAATCTCCTGTCATATATAGTGGTGAAAATGTTGAGTAACTCAATAAAGGAATGGATGTGTTTATTTGCTCCTAAGCAATTAAGAGTAAAACATAATTTCAAAATGAATTCTTAGAAACAGAGGAATGTAGAAAAACTTTCGTCCACATTTGAATATTTCCAAGTGATCAGGAAAAGGTGCACAGTCTTCAAAAGACAGAAAATGCTTAAGTTCCAAAGAGATTAATGCATAATATGAAGACAGTCCTGTCTGACTCACAATAGTGACTTATTGTGTTTCTTTCCATCTCTTCTGGGTTGCTAAATACAAAAGAAAGTGATTATTTGAAGACTATAAAAAAGAAAAATCTTCAAAATACCCCCAAATCTAAAATGAAAACTTTTGCTGCCGAATATTAATCTATGTCTAGATTCTGCAGCTCTTGACCCCATGTGCTATGTCAGAGAAATTGTCTTACAGATATGAATTGAAAGATAACTTTAAGTAGATGATCACAGGATGTTAGTAGTGGTAATTATGCAGCACAGCTTATCATGGATCTAGATATAATCCATATAATCAAGTGTTCTTTGAAATAAAGAATGATGACAAATATGAATTAAATGAATAAGGAATGCTCAATATTAATTTAATTTTCTATGTTCAGTTGTTGAAGTAATCAACAGCCAAAAAAATAACTCAGTAAGCCATGCTGCACCTGAATAGCTTATTTCAAGAAACCTTCCACATAAGTAATTTTTTTCCTCTGTGTTGAAGAAGTAAAAATTAACTCTTGACTAAGAAAGAACGTTATTGCTCAGCAGTTGTTTCAGAAATGATTGAGAACTATACTTCACCCTCTACTAACAAAGAACATTTTGAACACAAAAATGTCTTTTCTTTTACATGAAATGAAAGAAAGCACATAAAGGTGACAGCTGCAGAACCAGCTTTGTCAAAGGGCAACAGAATGTTTCCAGTGTGAATAATGGCTCTCTTGACAGGACTGAGACCCTGTCTGACTTCTATGCTCACGCAGCAGCCACTGTTATGTGATGCAGACACAGTTTAGCAAATAATATGAATACTGGTGGCAGCATCAGTACAGAACAAGACTACTAAAGCCTTCTAAATTGGTGATAACTGGATTATCAGTTGTATAATGCACTGTGCTGTCGTGGCTAGACTTACTGGTAACTGACTTTTGGGCAAAGTTTGTGATGTGTAAACTGTTTAGTGGTCGCTACTAAAGTCACAGACTTCCGTAGAAGGTGAGCGATGGGATACAGTCATACTGTGGACTGGTACGGATGTTTAAGCTAGCCCAGTATGGTGCAAGAGCATAGCTGAACAACCCTGGATGGGTTGCTCCCTTTTTTTTTTCCATTGCTAGAGGGATGACTTTCTGCAAATTATCTCAGTGGAGTTTCAAGGGACAGCTGTGGTGGTTGTGAATTCACCATAGTAATTGGCTTTACTCTGGGTGATTTTGTATGCAGAAATAACCTTTATATTAGTAATGCTGGCGGCTACCTAAATGACAGAGATGAGAATAGAGCAGGTAATGTACAGTTGCATTCCCTGCTCAACACTAAGAAAAAAACATCTGAGGAAGAGGAACAGGAGGGAGAATACAGTGAGGAGGGAAGATGGAACATGAAAGGGTCTGTATTGCAGAAAACATTGTGTTTTGGTTGAAGTGCTTTAACTATCTATACAGTAGTTTTACTTTGCAATCCATAAGTAGGTTCTGGTACAAGAGATGATTCAAGTATGAGACAGCAGTAGAATAGAGATGGGTACAGAGATCTCTTTGTGCAAGAACTCTCATAAAATCTTGCTCTGGAAAGAAGGCCTATGAGCAAGGTTTTCCAGAAACTTTTTGGATGCTGGCTACCATGTAGGAATCACATGATATGCAACAAGTATTGTATGTTGACTTGATCACAGACAAATAGGATCATCTGCACTGGACATATCAGTGAAATTATGTGCTGTGTGATGTGCCAGAAGCTGTTTGATCTGGGACAAGATGATGTTACTGGAGCGCGGTTGCCAATATCTTGATAGTATACCTATTTGATAAAAATAGAATGGAAGGAAAACCAAAAGTATAGTTGTGGGTTGGTATTGCTGTAGTGTCCTGTTAATACCCAAATAGTGAACAGAGGTAAAACATACAAACAGAGCTGTTTTGGGTAATGGCATGTACCTGTCAGACACAGGGTCTATTATTGAGTTAAACAATGCAAGGGACTGGATTGATGGAAGGCATGGTTCAGATGGAGACTATAAGCGGATTCAAAAAAGCCAGATGAGTCAAAGATGAGTCTTCTGGAGTGAGTGATCTGGTACACTTTGGCCAAAGGGCCAATGCAGTGTAGGCCTGTATTAGATTATCAAACAGGGACAAAACACAAGTGTGTGTGTGTGCTCGGCTGGCTATCATCCTTGTTAGCACATTCCCTGGCATGTATTTTGCCTGTGCCAGCTAGCAGCATCCCAGAAAGTACTCAGCCATGGTCTAGGTTGCTGCAGGTCAGGTATTATTTCTAGTGGTTGTGTTCCTGGCTCAGGTGTGGCCACTATCTTCTGCAGAAGAAGGACGTTTAGGTGTCTGGATATTAGTCATGCTGGGCCAAGTGGCCTCCAGACCAGATAGTAGCCTCCCAAATCCTGCTCTTTATCACAATCCCTAACCAAGCTGCTGGATATTGATGTTTTCACAAGCATGGAATGGATGAGAGAGTGGTACCCACACTCAAGATATAATTTATTCTGAGAATATATATATAGATTAGAGTTATAAATAGTGGCTTACTGTTTGGTGTCTATGCCTTCCTTTAACCTCTGTCAGTCAGTGAATGGAGAGTCGACCACTGGGGAATTAATTTCCTTACTTGACATACATTTATTGTGGCTCTACCCTGTACACTCAGAATCATCCTTCTAAAAGAAGTTTGGGCTTGTGAAAGGTAATTGAAAGGCAAAAGAAAAAGGTCTTTGTTATACTTAGGGATGACCCTGAATCAAAATCCCAATTCAAAACACCTTTAAATTCTTCAGACTGATAAGATGCATTCTTTTCAGATGACGTTTCTAGAGAAGAGATTATCTTATTTTTTTGGAATGTCAGTTTAAAAAGCACTTACCCTGAACTCACCACAAATATAATAACACATTTGGTTTTGATGAGTAGTTGGCACACTATTTCAAAAATCTCCCTGTCTAGTAATTAATTATTCTATTTAATAAAATAAAATAAAAAAAAAGATTAAAGCATTCTCTTCTCCAATAGTAATTTCTCCTGTCTGTGTTTTCATAGCTTATAGTAAGTGTTTACTGTTTTAAAAACTGGCAGTTCAAATCTAGCACAAACCCAAGTGGCACTAACAAGCAAATTGTTTCCATTTCTGAAACCTATTGTAGTAATTGCTACTGACTCCAGAGACATTCCCTAGGCAAGAGCAGTAATGATAATTTGGTAACTTTCTTTTAAGTAGACTTCGTTTACAACAGCTAACAGATATTTCTGCCTTCAGGGCTGAGGAGAGGTTTATGGACTGCAGTAATAGCTTCTCACTTTTAATTTTTCAAAAGAGATTGCTTTAGCAGTGAGCAAACAGCCCTATGTTTTCCAAATATTATTTCTTAACATTAATATATTTTTTTTTTCAATCCTGATCCTTTATGAGGCTCCCAAAAATACACATGACAAAACCCTTATCAAAATTTCCAGAGACTATTAATTAAGTTTCATATTAGAAAATCAACAGGGACAGTTTACTTCTCTCAGGAGGATGGTGCTTGATCATGTCCCAGTTGTTGATGACAACTTGTTACTTTATTATTTACTGCCTGGACTGGAGCATCAAACAGTCATATTTGGAGAGCAAGATCAAGCTGTAAAAAGCAATGTAGAGCAAAAGACAGTCTCTACATTAAATAATTTATAAATCAACACTAGTACCAGTAAGCAGTTAACGGATTCTTTTACTCTCCTTTTCTGTTTTAAGAACTCAAGCATCTTTAACAGATTAGACTTCTTAAGGACCCTAGTTTAGGTTAGTGTTAAAAAAAAAAATTGGTTGAATTGACAAAGGATCTTAACGTAAGGGGTAAATCTGTTGTAAGTGTTCATAAAGAAAACGTGAATTTGAAATCTGGCTTTTAATTTATACCTAAATAATTTTCAAAGTAAAAAAAAACCATAAATTGCATATTACAATTACACAATATATTATATGCTCCTATGGCTTTTGGAAATCTGACCTTGGATCATCTTTCCCTTCCACGGAAGTCTTCATTGACACAGCAGCTGGAATGCTTGTGGTAGTCAGTTACCCATCCTTGCTGCAGTGTTGAGTGATTACTTAAAACCAGATACAAGTAAATGTATCAAAACTTTTTTGGTGAAGGTGAAGACCTCGAGCTCTTTTTTCCTATTACCATGTGCTAATAAAGCAAATGACAAATATTTCTGTAAATAGTATAAATTAATACTAGGAAGGAAAACTAAAGAAAAATGGGAACAGTAATATAAAACCTAGTATAGAATGTGATCTATTTGTTTTATCAGAACTGTTACAGCATGAATTTTGACACTGATTTATAAGAACCAAACCATGTGTTGACAGTCTACAGTGCAAGAATTATTAATAAAAACAGGGCAGAGCAAAATCTAAGTAAACAAGTAAAAGACAAGTGTAGGTGGCTCACAAATGGGTGAAATGTTTAAATTAATAGACTGATTTAATTGCTAACTATCATTTGTTAATTTCTTCTTCTCTCATGATGCATATAAAGCAGAGATCGCTTTTCAGTCTGTTGTGTTTACTTGTGTTCTACGCTTAAATAAATAAACCCCATGGGTTCTCAGTTCAGTAGATATTCTGCAAGAATATTTTGGGCATCCCAGTGTTTTCTGCTGGCAGTACTGATTATTTCTTGAAATCAGAGCAAGTATAGCAGGGATGCCTACCTCCTGCAGATCTTTATGTAAAACAAGTTCAGGAAAAATAATCCTTTCAAGGAAAGTGCATAAAAAATGGCGTTTCACATCTTCGTGTTCGAACCCCAGTATTTCTTGGATTGTTTTGTCATTGTCACATTCTTGTTAGTTTAGTACATCAAGGGCATAGACACTGAAATGGCAACTGAAGAAGTTATTAATGCCAAGAAAACTATCAATCCATTTCTCAACAAAAGTTGTTCCTCATGTTCACTTAGGACTTAGAAGTAACTGAAGGCAACCTTTGAGCTTTTCAATCACATAATACCCAGCATTTTCAGAACAATTCAGAAAGACTTAGACACTTCTTATTAAACATTCTAATTCTAGAGAGGACCTTTATTAAAACTGTCTCCATCTTCTCTTCTTTAACTAAAGTGAGAGAAATGTAATGCAGAATTTTTGAAACAGATCACAGAGATATTTATGCCACCATAAACTTACTAGAAACAAGAGTATTGTTTTGATCCCTTTACTGCCTGTTATGGTTTCAGTTGGGATAGAGTTGACTTTCTTACTGGCAGCTGCTATAGTGCTCTGTTTTGGATTTGGGATGAGAGTGATGTTGATGGCACACTGATGTTTTTTGTTGTTGCTAAGCAGTCAAGGCCTTTTCTGCTCCTCACACCGCCCTGCCAGCGAGTAGGCTGAGAATGCACAAAGAGCGGAGGCTCCGTCGGGACAGCTGACCCCAACTTACCAAAGGGCTATCCCATACCATATGATGTCATGCTCAGTATATAAAGCTGAGGGAAGAAGAAGGAAGGGGGAGATGTTCGGAGATATGGCATTTGTCTTCCTAAGTAACCGTTACGCATGATAGAGCCATACTTTCCTGCAGGTGGCTGAACACCTGCCTGCCGATGGGAAGAGGTGAATGAATTCCTTCTTTTGCTTTGCTTGTGTGCGCTCCTTTTGCTCTATCTATTAAACTGTCTTTATCTCAACCCATGAGTTTTTTCTCACTTTCACCCTTCTGATTCTCTTCCCCATCCCACCTTGGGGGGGGGTATGTGTGAATGAGTGGCTGCATGGTGCTTGGTTGCCAGCTGGGGTTAAACCACAACACTGCCTGCCTATCCTTTTTTTTCAACAACACTCTCTCATTCTCCCTTCTTGTTCTTGAATAAGATGTCCAAATGGTAGCCTTTTATTCACAGAGACTCCAGTTACTTCCCAGTAACTGGTGTAATTTCTGTGGGAGAATATCACAATAACTCAATTTTCTACTTTCCTTCTTGTACTTCAGTACCTCTGAGAATTACCCAATTGCTCTTCCTGTTGAGTGGAAATCCTGAAATGGACTGTTTGTGTTTCAGTCAAAATTATTCTTGGTAAAAACAGCAGTCTTCAAATTTAACACAGTAGGATCAGCAGCACCTCGTTATCAGAAAAGGTTAGACATAATAATATAAAAAAGTTGCTGATATGTTTAACAACTGAAAGAAAAACTCTGGCTGACTTGAAACTGAATTCTGGAAATAAAATGGTTCTACTTTGTAAATAAACTATAGGACTGGATATCTGTTGTTGATGATGACTGTATGTTGTGAGGATATGTTTTCTACTTTATTTCCTCTCAGTCTCCACTTTTTTTGTACAAGTGTAGGTCTACCAAAATGCAAACAGTGTATCATCTTCTGACTGGTATTTTTTTATTGGGAGTAATCAGCACAGATTTATGAAGGGAAAATCATGCCTGACCAACCTGATAGCCTTCTGTGATGAGATGACTGGTGTGGTGAATGAGAGGAGATCAGTGGATGTTGTTTATCTTGATGTTAGCGAGCCTTTAGACACTGACTCCAATAACATCCACGCTGACAACCTGATGAAGTATGGGCTGGGAATATGGACAGTGTGGTGGACTGAAAACTGGTTGAACTCCCAGGCTCAGAGGGTTGTGATTGGCTTCACAAAGTCCAACTGGAGACCAGTCATCAGTGGTGTACCCCAGCGGCTGATACTCAGGCTAGTACTGTTTGACATCTACGTTAATGACCCCACTGGTTTTGTGATCTTTGATATTTTTGAGACGTTATCAGTGAAAAAATAGTTATCTAAATTAAGAATGTATTTTAGGGATCTTCTTTCCAGGCTGGTGACTTTATGTTTGCTATGTAAACCGGTGTTTTCAATCCAAGACAACACAACAGTTTGAAAAATAAATGATATAACGAACGATACTTATTTTAAATGTCTGTTGTGGTTTGGGCTGGACTGGCCACTGAGGCGAACGACAGACTGATTCTGTTTTACATCAAACCAGGACAATGTCCAAAACATATATCAACCTTTCAGAATTAGGCAGTCACAAGATGGAAAAAATCAGTCAAGTTTATCAGAGCAATTTTAAATTCTGCAACTTTGTTAACCTCGTTGTGCATACATATTTTTGTATGATGTGTAATTACAAGTTTATGTTCTATCCTGGGTGTCACACACGTATTTGACAATAATAATGAACAATGTATGTACTCTGCAGAGTAAGGTGCAAATCCAGCATTAGAAGGAAAATACGGACAAATAGAGACTGCTTTCAGCCTGTAGCTTTGTACTGTTTTTACACATTCTCTTTCTTTTTATCCTTATTTCTTTCACTTGTCCCACACAGATTATTTCAGTCACCTTACTGCTGCAAAGTCATCTTCTGGACTGGTTTTATATATTGATGCACTCTCAAGAAATTAGGGAGGGGAATTAGGAAGTCAAGAAGATAGATTAGAATTTGCTTAGATTAGAACTGGCTTCAGATTTGGGCGCATAAATGTAGGTATTTACATGTGCAGTAGATGTATAAACTCTCATTACAAAACTTGTTCATAGAGCTCATAGACCCTACAATCACCGTACCTGCCAGCTAATAATTTGCGTCCACTCCCTAGGTTTTATTGAGTGTTTACCTAGATGTCCGTTGCCTATAATGGGAGCTTAGACAGCAAGCCCATGTAGACATAAAGGGTTACCTGTACATATCTTGATCTTGAGCTGAGTGCCATCCATGGAGAACATATCTCAGAAGCTATAACTTTATATTAAGAAAAAATTAAAATAAAATCGGGATTTGACTGTTGTGATCTCTGCTTCCTGAGATGGAATTACTAATAAGTCATTTGCTTTATATTTGATAATCTAATGATGACAGAATTGTACATTGATGTTTGTAGGTAGGTCATGCTAATGTTCATGACTGTGAATATTAGCTGTGTCTCTTTCAATTCTTGACATACAGAATTGGGGTTCCTTCAGGACTGTTTACGGCTGTGGATTTACCTAAATTCTGTGAGGCCTCATTTTGGTGGTGGCACAAGCCTTGCTTGCTTGTCTTATTCTTCATTCCTTTGTGCAGTCCTCTCTTCATTACCGTCAGTGAATTCTGGTGTCTCCCTAA
>VYXH01003287.1:11629-156363 GCA_013397275.1 Burhinus bistriatus | reverse complement strand
TTTTTTTTTTTTTTCCCAGTCTGGAAAATGACTTGTTTATTCCTTCTTTTCCACCACAGGTTTATTATGTCTTCTTCTGTACAGGTGTTAGCGCATGAATACCTTTAATACATCTAGTCTCTGTATACCATAATGTTGTATTTTTACTTTGTTTCTTCATTCTGTTTCAGGATGTACCCCTATAGTATTCACTATTACTTCAAATTTTACCCATGTCCGAATAATCCACATTCCTGACCACTATTCTGGATTTCCTTTTATTCATCTCCAAGGTATTTAATTTTGTATTTTTGTCCAGGAAGATTACCATGTGTTATCCCTCATATTTTTTTCTCAATGTGTGTCATATGAGGAGTTAATTAGCACAGGCTCCTGCAAAACAAATGGGTAAAACTGTCAGTTTAAAACCTTCTGTTGTTCATTTGGCATTGCGTACTGTGGGTGGCACTTGGGGGCTGGTTTGTTGCTGCCTAAAAAAAGATGTGCCTTTTACAAATGAGAGCACTGCTACATGACAACACATTGAAAGATTCAAATGAAGACTGAGTACCTGTATTTTTATCATGAAATGTCTAAATGATACCAGCAGCAGTCAAGCTAGCTTGCTGGGCTGAGCTTATTCGGTTTACCTCAGAGTGAAACTGCAATCCCTTGCCCCCCACTAGGCTTCTGCACTGGTAAAAGTAACCTGCATTAATAAATCTGCAGTGAAAAATTCTTACATTAAGTTTTTAAGTAGTGAAGACTAATCCTTGATGTTCAGCTGGGAGAGACCGGAATAACAACAGGGATGTCATCTGACTTTCAGAGCCTACAGCCTCTGACAGTCAAAAAAAGGGGAATACCCACAGCCGGGTTTGGCAAACATCCTGAAAGGGGCAACGCTCCCCTGGAGCAAAGGCTGCTTTTCCTCTCCCTCCCTTTTTCCCAGACATATTGGTTTACAGGTGAAAGTATTCTGTCAGTGCTAACAAGGGCTGAGTACGAATTCTTTCAAGAGGGTTATGCCTCAAACTGTTTTTCCTCCCCTGTACCTTGGGAAGGTCAAAACACCTCTGGAGATTACTAGTGGCCTTTTATTTTTAACTTAGCTTTCCAGCTCTACCTTATGAAGACATTATAGATACCGAAACACGGACAAGTTTTCTAACTTTAGGCAGTTTTGTTCCAAGCTAATTTGCCTTCACTTCCACTTGCAACAAGGTACCGAAATTTCTTGACATTCAGCTCCTCTAGACTGAAGAGCACAGAGCTTTAGATTATATGATTAAAGGCTAATGCCCGTAAACAAAAAGATCCCTGGGGACCAGGGGACCTGTGGCTGGTGGAGGGACCCCAAGAAGCTAATCATTGCTACTGGAGTACCCTGACCTGGCACTCCCAGCACGGAGACAAGTCAGCCCAAGCAACTCTGAATGCCTTGCAGACTACAGGGGGTTGCTGCCTACAGGGTACAGGAACTATTATGGGATGCAGGGGGAACAGAATTTTGGGATTGTGTAAAATTCATTATCAGATGTTTTAAAGGGAATTTTGGGACTGTGTGACACTCATCATGGGATGTTTAGTGAATGGAAAAAAGGCAGGGAAAGGCAGGGGTTCAGCTGTATTGGGGAGGAACAAGCGTGGGAAACCAAAAGAGAAAGGATAAAAGAGGCCAGCTGAGTATAAACAGGGGCTGGTAAGTACATTTGTCTGGCTGAACCCTGTGCTTGATCACTGCAAGCTATCCTATATTCCTATATCCCAACTGTCTCTTCCATGGGTATATGTGGACACTATGGAAATTCAACCTGGACTGGTTGGTGATAGACTAAGAGATCTGATTACCAGCAACTGGAGTGGAACCACAAGCCTCAGAGGCTTGAGAGGCTGAGCTTACAGCAAGTTAGGAAGACCTAGGTTTTGGAGACAGCTACTGGGTAGATGGAGTGTCTAAGACCAGCTTCTGGCGAGACCCTGAGTGTGTGTATATTCCACTAGCAGATTTTGATTCTGTTTAGCCAGAGAGGAGGACCAGGGCTGGGCCATTCATCCTGTTCATGTTTGTGTGGGTGTTCTTTTTGTTTTGGTGGATACCATAAAGACCCTGTTTTTTGTCTGCATTCGTTCATGTATCTGGCCATGTGTTTAAAGTGTGTGTGTAGCATATGAATGCATGTGTACATGTTGGGCTTGGCCTTGACACTGCCTGGAGCTGGAGACATAGCACCACGGCAGCCCCACATCTACGTGGCTGGGTTAGGAGTACTTTCTGGGTCCTGCTGACCTCTGGGTTGGACAATCTCTAATACACAGACACTAACAAATTAGTGCGTGTCAGCCAAGTATGATTGAGCAACTGAAGTCATCTACCTGGACATATGCAAAGTGTTTGACACGGTCCCACACGACATCCTCATCTCTAAATTGGAGAGACACAGATTTGATGGATGGACCACTCGGTGGATAAGGAACTGACTGGATGGTCGCACTCAAAGAGTTGTGGTCAATGGCTCCACGTCCGAATGGAAACCAGTGAAGAGTGGAGTTCCTCAGGGGTCGGTACTGGGACCGGTGCTGTTTAACATCTTTGTTGGTGAGATGGACAGTGGGACTGAGAGCACCCTGAGCAAGTTTGCCTATGACACCAAGTTGTGTGGCATGGTCGACATGCTGGAGGAGAGGGATGCCATCCAGAGGAACCTGGACAAGCTTGAGAAGTGGGCCCATGCCAACCTCACGAAGTTCAACAAGGCCAAGTGCAAGGTCCTGCACATGGGTCAGGGCCATCCCAAGCACAAATACAGGCTGGGCAGAGAATGGATTGAGAGCAGCTCTGAGGAGAAGGACTTGGAGCACTGGTTGATGAGAAGCTGGACATGAGCCGGCAATATGCACTTGCAGCCCGGAAAGCCAACCATATCCTGGGCTGCATTAAAAGAAGCATGGCCAGCGGGTCGAGGGAGGTGATTCTGCCCATCTACTCCACTCTGGTGAGACCCCACCTGGAGTACTGTGTCCAACTTTGGAGTCCTCAGCACAAGAAGAACATGGACCTGTTTGAGCAGGTCCAAAGGAGCGCCACAAAGATGATCACAGGGATGGAGCACTTCTATGAAGACAGGCTGAGAGAGTTGGCATTGTTCAGCCTGGAGAAGAGAAGGCTCCAGAGGGACCTTATAGGGCCTTCTGGTATCTGAAGGGGGCCTACAAGAAAGCTGGAGAAAGACATTTTACAAGGGTATGTAATGATAAGATGAGGGGTAATGGCTTCAAACTGGAAGAGGGTAGATTTAGGTCAGATATTAGGAAGAAATTTTTTACTGTGAGGGTGGTGACACACTGGAACAGGTTGCCCAGAGAAGTTGTGGAGGCCCCATCCCTGGAAGTGTTCAAGGCCAGGTTGGATGGGGCTTTGAGACGTCCCTGCCCATGTCGTGGGGGGGTTGGACAAGGTGATCTTTAAGGTACCTTCCAACCCAAACCATTCTACGATTCCATGATTCTGTGATCTGCTTGTAATCCACAGCCCTGGGAAAGTAAAAAAGACTCAGAACTCCCATTGAATGTAGTTTAAGTAAATGCATTTCACTCAAATTTCAGTTTTTTAGTCTATAATTTTTGTTTTAAGATGGTCTCTACAGTTACTTGAAATAAAGTATGATCTGCTCTTGCTGGGCACAATTCCCGTGATGAGGCCAAACAGGAGTAATCCCATGATTTGCAACAAAGATGGAAGGAAACAGATACAGAGAAAACATGATTTTTTTTTTTTTTTAAAAAGGTGTGAGTCACTTCTCACAAGCCCATAGTAGATATAAATCTGTTAAATGTCTAAGGTTTATTGCTGTCTTTTATAAAATGCAAATAAAGTTTGGAGCATTCCTTCTTAGCTTTTTCTTTTTCTTTCTGTGTTGAGCTCATAGGGCCTGGAGGTCATGTTACCAGTGTGTTTTTAAGCTGCACACAATTACCCTCAACCCTGTAAAGCATTGCACAGCAGGAGAGTATTTATGACCTGTCACAATGAAAGCCACTGTCTTATGCAGCCCAACAGGAGTCCAAGTATAATGCAGTGGTTATGAAGAATATGAAGGTACAATGTAGGGATAACATATTTAAACATCACATTACTACGCCTTTGAACATAACTTTTTCCAATCCATATTTGCCACTCAGAAGTTAAGCTGCATGTGTCCTCGGCAGGTTGCTGAAGTAGAAATTCTATTTATCTACTACCTATTATTTTCTTAGCAAAATTATCATCCTGCATCCCATTATTTGGAGGGATTATTAACCTTAACTACTGAGATCCAAGGGCACTTCACAAGGTTTTGCACACTTAGTCTTCATGGTGTCCGACAATTTAGTTTAATTTTTTTTTCTTTTAAGACCAACCTATCACATAGTTTTATATTAACTTCAAAATGATTCTTCATGCATCAAAAGTTGTTCAGGTTATATATATATATAATGAAATGGATAAACATTCACACCATGTGAAAATACGAAAGACATTAAAGTGATGCAGAATATCAGAAAGAGATATTTTGCTCAATAGCATAGCCCTGTCACAATACAGCAGACAAATGTTGGTATGATAAATGCAAGATTTTCATGTCATTTAATGACTTTCTGAAAACACTTTTCCACCAACAATATCACTTTCATTCCTCCAATAAGGAATGTAAAGGGGATTAAAAATAAAAATTATAAAAATAAAGTGGAATATAGTAAAGTGTGTTCTCAATTTCTTTCCCCTCATTTTGATATTATCTTGCTGATGTCTTTCTCTCTCCATTTACAATCTTGCAGATTTTCAAAAGTGATTTCTTGGTTCTACTTTTTAGGTGCTTCATATGAAACACCTTTTAGGAAGCTCTTATTTCCCTCTCTTTTTTTCCCCAGGAATCTAAACAACATGCATAATTTAAAAATCTGTCATTTTAAAATTGTATACCCCAGATTATGACATACTTTTAAAGTGTCAGAATGTGTAAATTTTTTCACATTAGTTCTGATATCCTAGAAACTTGTTGTTATGAGTACTTTATGCATTTATCTGAAATCCATCATGCCCATTAGTATGATGACTTTAGCATCAGAATGCATTGTATACTGGTAGTTTATCCAAGCTGTCAATGGTTTACAGCCAATCAAGTAAATATCCTACAATGCTAAACACTTTCTTCAATTTAAGAGGAGATAGAATATCTGTTAATGATTTTGTTTCAGCAGACTAACAACTTTGGATCAATGTCAGTTGTCACTTGATTAATTACGTACACAAGGCAGCAGATCACAGAAATTTTCCACCTTTTCCCCTTAGTATTTGTATTTGTTCTTCACAATTAGTCATAGTCACTCAGTGGCTGCATATGATGAAGTCAGCAAAACAAACCTTAACAGGTTGTTAAATACTGGGCAAAATAAATAGAATTTGTTTAGTGCAGTATACAGAAGAAAGATGGCAAAGACATTGCTAGTTTTGAAATTAATTTTTTTATCACTTTGTTAACTTGGGAGAGGTACTATTTCTCCTTAAATTGTAATTACACTATTTTTGTTCATACTTAATGATGTTGTTTCTTTCCTCTTATTACTACCCAGTTAATAACCTTTTATCATCTTTTTCTTAATGATATCTGACTTAATTTAGCAAGGTAGGATTCAGTGATGCTTTTTTTTCCAACACAGGTGTTATGCTTAAAAACTGCATTACATAAACAGTGACAAAACCCAGTGTTTGCTCTGTTACTGCAAAACTGATTAAGTGGCATTTCGCAGGTCACTCTGGTTCATCGTAAGTAGCATTATTCTGTGATTCTTTGGGGCACTGTGTGGTTGCTGACGATCAGAGATGTCAAGAGTAAGAAGGAAAACTATGGAGGAAGATAGCACAGACTTTGGGGCTGTTGTTTTGTAGCGCTGCAGCAGCACAGCAAAACTGCATCCCATCCTGCAGAGAGGGCTCAGGAACCCTTCCTCTGACTGCAGAGCTTGCCTCTTCTGGGATAGCACGGTTCCTTGTCCCATGCTCTCTGTGTCTGCTTGGAGATACCTAGTGCACCTGGCTGTTCCTAAAGCGTTAGGTGAAGCACTGGTTTCCTGAATGCCTGACCAAGATATACCTCACCAGAAAAGTAGGCTGCTACACGGAAAACGCAGAAAAGTTTGAGATTAAAATAAGCAGGAAAAGGGGTGAATTGTGAGAAGGTATTTTTCTCTAAAACATTTTCCTGCTTGACAACACCTGCTTTCAAATGTTTGAATCAACTAACTGGCTTCTATGGCTTTGTAAGTCTGTATGATAGTCATGCTGACTGAACTGCTCATTTAACTAGTCCAGCTCTTAGTGGTCACACATGACCTGCTGGATGGCAGCTCACTTTTGTAGGAGATCAGGTATAACTGTTGGTAGTCCAGTCCCTCATGACTTTCACTTAAAAAGTGAAACGTGTTTCTCCCTAAATAGGAAGGATCAGTATCCTGGACATGCATTCAATGCACATATCCATAGGCACCCTTAAAGTTATCCAGCTGGTAATTTTAGGAGGAACTCATAGTGGTTGATCCAAACCAATCATAAGCACCACCCAGGTGCTTTCTTTCCATTCCTCGGTGTCACTGAACTACCTATCTGCTGCTGAAAGTCTCCTAACGACCTGTTCCTACTGTCCTGCCTTTCTCTGTGATTATGACATCCTTTACTACATTCTGCAAAGATGCCGACAGAGGACAGAATGCCTCAATATGAAGATGTAGATGACTGCAGGTAATCTGATCTTAACAAACAGATAAGAAGCTTGTCTATATAACCTGTCTTATTATCAGAATGCCTTGCAAAAATAGGGCAGGTACCACACACGTATGTATAAAACAAAGACATACAACTCAGTCATGCATTTTCTTTTATGCTCTACAAAGAACGAGAAAGTGTGAGATTTCTTTTGTGGTTATTGTTGCTAGATACAAAGCAGTATTACAATACTATGGTGTGGAGATAATAGAAATAGTTCAGACTGGAATATTGCAAGTTTGTTTGCTTTTTGTTTGTTATCTTGTTTGTTTGCTTATTTGTTTTCTTGAGAAAAAACACAATAAGCCTGGATCATGGACATCAGGGTAAGGAGCTGAAGTTTGCGTTAGGGCAACAGAGCCTGCTGGCTGGAAAATCTTTTTTAGGGGTTGTTGAACATTAGGAATTCTGGATTAGAGCCTCACAAGTTGTTAATGTTTCAACAAAAAACAGCAGACTATAGCTTCAACTATTTATAACAAAGAAGAAATACATCTGAGAAATCAGGATAAGACGTCTTTCTTCAAATTGGCGTGGTAGAGAGCAGTTCAGCTTCTCCATTTATTCTTTCTCACAGTGCAAGACAGAAATCAACCTAATTGTGCTGGAAGTAAAATTAAAAGGCAGATAAAGAAAGGATTAAAAGTTAATAATTTTAAGATTAATATTCAGTCAAGTGACAGAAATCACTGTTCAGGGCTTATGGATGATCAAAAGCTTAGAAGGAGTCAAAAGAAATTAGGTATTTTTATGAATAAGGTTATCTATAGTAGTTACACGAGCTGTGATATAAAATATACAAAGCGGGTGAACCTCATGGCTTATGTCAGGAGTTGAGCTACCCACTACACAGACTTCAGGACCATAGAGTTTTAAAACCTTTGCCATTGTCAAAGTTTTGAGCTTATCTTGACTGCCTGGCTGAGCTCTGACTTGATATGTCAAGTTTTGCACAAGTTTTACACCGCCACAACGCAGTGAGGACAGGCAGTGTTTGTGGTATGTGAGGGAGATACAAGTTGTGGTGTATTTTCAGGCAGTTAAACAGAGGGGCACATGTAGAACAGGTCTTTGAATAGCAGGCGCTTAACATCTGCTTTTGTAATTTCAAACAAAAATTAGTCATTTGCCATTTGAACTAAAACAGCATAGTGTTAATTTTTTATTTTATTTTTTTTTAACCATTCTACAACTGCTAAAATTACTTTAAGGGCTTTTAATAACTGAGCTTATAAACCAGCTTAAAATGAGTAGTGACACATTTCAGTTATAAATGAGTGGCCCTACTCTTGTTTGTTGATGACATATAGCTTCCAAATTTTTTTTTCCTTGAATTTAGATTTTTTCCTTTGAATAACTTCCTTTCTTTTCAAACTTTCCCTTCTATATTTTTAAAGCAAATAGTACTGAAATCCTTCAGACCCCTTATGTGCTCATATAAACCTCTTGATAGCACTATGGAAAAGGTACATATTTCTGCAATATATTTTCTTTTGAAAATTACAGTGTTTCCACAAACACTATGATAAACATTTTGAAAGCTTTTTCTAACTCTGCTATTCTTTATTCCTGGCTGAACAGGAACAGATAACACTGGTATGAAAACTAAAGCTCTCAAATCAAATTCTTGTAGCACGGATTTGTACACATTCTTTAAAATTTTATTTCCCGCAATGGGTACTGAAGCTTTAAATATTAATGTGATTTTAATATTGCATAGAAAAAGACAGAAGGTTGAGACCTTCTTATATCTGAATATAATTCCTACAAAGTAAGAAACAGTTACGTATTATCAAGACTTGATTTAGCTAGTGCCATGTCAATGAAAAATAACAAATCTGAGCACAGTGCCATGAGGAATGTTGAGTTACTCTTTCATTATTCACTCCAATCTCATAACTTCAGTGGCATGCAAGGCATGAAATGCATTGTCAAAAATACATAGTTCAGAATACACTACCATTAAATATTTTATCCAATTGGCAACAGTGCTGCAAAATACTGAATGTTAAACTGAGCCCTGTTCTTGGAAAAAATGACATTGCACTGTGCTCTCCAGCTCTGTTTCTACAGATAAAAGTTTTCTGTCAGCAATTTCTTTTTAAGTAAAGTGAAGCAAGTCTCTCTCTGTTTCTCCTTCTGTTTTTTTTTGGTGAGTAGACTGAAGAAAGTCTCTACCTCTGTAGGCTTATAAAGACTTTTTCTCTGTAGGCTGCTGAAGTCCCTAGAACTTTAGAGGGAACCCTTCACTCTGAGCACTGGCGTATGGATTTGACCTCTAGTTAGCAATTGTTTTCTTATAAGGTAAAGTTAGAATATTTTCTTAGATTGATAGACAGTAAGGAAATTCTGAGTTACAAAATGTGATATGTAGACCCTGCAAGGGAAAGATTACTTACCATAAGTAGTAGTTCAGGATCCTTATTTCCTCAGCTCTTATTAAATCAGAACTACTCTATTCTACACCAGTTTCTTACTATGTACCTTCTCTGCCTGTTTATCTTGGTTTGCTTATGGCATTTAGGACATTTAATGAAGTTCTTGGCCACCTTTAACTAACAGCCAAGTATTTTCTCTGGATGATCTCTCCTACCCTACTCTATACTACCTGCACTTGTGTGTATTATGGCCACCACCACAATTTAGAAGATTGTCCAAAAGCATTTTAAAGTCTACAATGCACCCAGTGCAGGCAGAGGACAAGAAAATACTCACTGTTCACACAAGCAAATAACCAAATTCCTGTAAATCTGTAGTCAGGTTTTTTGTAGGTTGTGTGTAAAAGGGATTTTTGAAAAGGGACTTAAAGGATAGTACTGAGATGACTTTATGTAAGTTTAAGGAGGACTTTTCCCAAGTGTGAGGGATAGTGTGGGAGAAAGGATTTTGTCTGAAAATCCAGCAAGTCAGGCCTGAAGGACAGTATGTAGACTGTCCAACTTTGACTCTTCTGCCCAGCCAAGCTTACATTACTATGAGTGTGAATTTATATAATTTTGTATAATCTGGTAATGTGAACATATATAATCTTTCAATTTGTGTATGCAAAAGACTCCCTGACTTGTTTAACTGCTCGTATAACCTAAAATGTAGCCAGTTAGTGACTGTGGGAACGGGAAAATAGAGAAATTTTGCTCAGTTGGATAGCCAGTCACATATATAAGTGTATGTATGTGATATATATTTGACAGATAAAAGCTGCCAGCGTACGCAGTCTGGGGAGTCTTGCCTGACCAGCTGAGGGTGCCTCCACAAAGAGGCCCGCAGAAAGGACTCTTGTTAACCTGCCTCAAATGGTGACTCCTATCCTGTCGAAAAGCTTTCTGGTTGAGCTGTACCCTGTTCCAAGGACCCAAACGCATTGCTGCAGTTGTTCATGTAATAAAACTGCAACATGATGGAACACAGAGTGAGAGGTCTTCTCTTTTACTAGCTAGATACTATCTTTTTATAGCTTTGAAAATAAAGGTTAGCATCTCAAAACCACAATTTCTTTCACTATTCTCATTTACTGAGTTTTTGCTTCCCAACAGCTAGCTGCAATGTAACTTTCAATGAGTTTGAATTAGTCCACATCACAGGTAATGAGAAAGTTGATTATAGGGTTTTTTGGGTAGGATGCAGCTGACTAGATTTTCCTAAAACTAAGGGTGACTTTGTCAACAGCTTCCTTGGTGGCAGATTTACTTTGAGTTGGGCAATGATTCTGTAGATGGTATATTGTTCTATCTGCATTACTCTATTAATAAACCGTGTGTTGCTATTTCTGGGCTCAGGAGCTCAGTAAGTGAAAGACCTTTCTGAGGGCTTGGGGTAGAACTTTAATTCAAAATTATTGTAAGTCTTTTTGCTTGTACAACCTTTTTACCAGGTCAGAAGTGTGCAAAAGAGATTATAGGAAGCTGACATTTGTATTGTTTATAGAGGGATGAAAACTAGTTTTAAAGAAATATCACTTCAGGCTCTGTGCATGCATCTGTTGCCTATGCAGACATATTAGGTGCATGGGGCAAGGATTTCATTTCACTACATCAGAAGCAATGAATTCCTACCTTGTCACTGCAATTTTTCACACATTTTCAAGTTTCTCTGTTTTCAATATCCGAGTAAACTCATCTCTTCAACCTACCGCTGCAGACTGCAAAAGATAGCAACAAACCTCAGCTGAGATTCACACCTAGTGAAAACATAAAAGAGTTAATAGCCACAGCCATTCAAATGGGTCCTTTACCCATGGGCTTTGCATGTTTTGGAACAAGCTGAGACAATGACATGATATTGCTTTTACCGCCTTTGTGGTCTACCTTGTTTGTAGTCACTGGGGAATTTTCCAGCAAAAAATATTCTGGAGGAGAGTACAACTTCAGTAGCATTTTTGAACACTTCCAATACCTACTATGCTTTTCCTAGCTAACGAGCTGTTAAAAGATTCCTACATTTTCTGATCAGGGTTTAGACAACGGGCTAAATGACCTATTGTAGCAGTGCACACAGAGCACCCAAGTACCACCATACTCGGTACGATTAGAAGTGTGAAAATGAATGCATTTGCCTACAAACATGTGTGTTTAAACAAATTAATTAACTTTATGTTAGTGCCTATTTTGTATTTGGTTTCTGTAACACCTCCTGAAATTTTGTCTGGCCACCCTGGAGATGTAGAAAAATAAATGTAAGGGCTTCCTATATACAGATGTTCAAATGGGCTTTCTTAAAGTAACTTTTTCTGAGTATGTCTATGCTCATATGACTGCACATAGTGTTGCTTTTACCTAATTAGTTGGTTTTCCATCCACAGGATGCCAAAGCTGTTCCAAGGACGGGCTAGCTGTGTACTAGCGAATAGCCTGTGCTGTGTTGCTGTAGCTACTCTCTTCCTTGTACCAGAGGCTGAGCAGCTCTGCCTTACAGCAGTAACTTCAGTGGATACATGCCCCTAGAAATGTGGAGTTCCATTTAACCAGTCCGGCGACAGAGAGAGAGGGTGTCATGTCACATAGACAACTGTTAAATTGTGTTCTGACAACAAGCATAGCTTGGAAAGAAAACTACAGAGCAGGGGGTCTGCTTCTTAAGCAGCTCAAGTGTGGCTCCTACCCTGGGATGAAGTAATGTAAAAGTGACAAGGACATGTTGGCTTGGTTATGATAAGCTACTGGAATGAGTTTGCTGACATAATTAGGTTGTCCCAAGACCAAACTTGTGCAGCCTTGTTTTCAACCTTGAACAACTCCAGAAAAGACAAGGCTTTCTGAATTTTTCACCTGGGAAATTATTTTAGCATTACAGGAATAAGATATATGGACAAGTCATCCAGATAACAGACACCGTTAATGAAGAACAATACTGAATTAGTAAAACTACTAAATTAAAAAAAAAATATAAAAATTAGAGTCTGTTTGCAGGAATAAGGCTCTGTTAGTTTTAATCAGAGCAGGGTTAGGCTGATGCTGACAACTTTTCTTGAAAAGGGTATCTGGAAGTTTTGTTCCATCTTGTATATGCAAATACTTAGCAGAGCATCTACCCACTGGTCATATGAACATCTGGTAACAGGCATGAAAACATTGTTGTTCACAACATAGTTTGCCTTCTATTTACAGTGTTTTACCAGGAGAAGTTACTCTCTAAACCAAAAAAAAAGAACTAACTAAATAATTCTTTAACATGTTTTGCTGATATCCATACAGTAAAAAACCCAATCAGATAACAATTATTTTTACAATATATTTTTATTACTAATACAATTACAACAGTGATTAAACATAATGCCATGCTCAGGGGACTTGGGTATATGGGTGTTAGCAGAGAGAAAGTAGTTACCCTTTTACCCTTACACTGTTCAACTCAATAAAATGAAATTAGAGTTGTAGGAGGATAACAGGATTATTGTAGAGTCATCATTTCCTGCAGCATTTATCCTTTAAACTTGACCTTTGCAGGAGTTCATTATGCCAAACTTGATAGATCATGCTCATAGGAAAAAGTCATCTGGAATACCTGAGAGCTATTGAACTAACTAAATAACTCAAGACAGTGCACATATATATTTAAAATAGGTTTGTGTGTGTATGCATATATATATGTATGTATGTGTATAAATACTACAAGACCTGTCACAGTAACTTTCTTTTAATTACCATTTGTGAATATACTTACAGTATAGCACAGTGTGTAAAAAAAGCTAGAAGGAAATGACAGAAATATGCCAACCCAATGTAAAGACACGTCACCAAATCTTATAGCAGTGAAAAAACAATAGATTTTTCCTTTTTTTCCTCTATTCCTGGTCTAGATAACTGATGGGGTGAAAAGCATCAGGAAGTAAGGAAGACTGATGTGATACCTTCAGGGGGATGGAAATACTGTAGAAAAACAATGCTCTCGGTTTGATCAATCCCACCAAGGGAGCTGCTTCCAGGCCTTCAATGAGTGTCAAGTCTGATTGCAACTTCAGAATCGCTTCTGAAGAATTACAGAATATCCATGATGCAAGTGCCTTCCAGCAACTGTAATATCTTTAGAACCCAGTGGTCTGCATTAGTCACTGTATCAAAGTTGCATTTAAAGCCCAAATCAACTCTGCCATGCCCATCCCAAGACATCTCAGCTGTCAGGAGGAATAATGAATATCATACATAGATGTCTACCATCCAGATTCCAGCTTCTGGAAACAAGCATATGACTCTCCAATTTATTGTAATCGAGCTACCCTCTGTTCACTTTAATGATTAAATGTTTTAATTACCTGGTTCTTTTGTGAGATCTAAGCGTCTACCTGGGATACCAACTTTTAGGGAGTTCAGTGATCTCTTCAGCTGATTTGTTCTCTATTGAGAACCTTAATAACTATTTTTTTTAAAACTAGTTTCTTGTTATTCCCTGTCTTTCAGTTCTGAGGTTGAAAAGACAATGTCAAACTGTAGCATAATCCATCAGTTTATATTAAAGGATTGGGAGAAGGTTGTAGACCAAACAAAAAACTTCAAACCTTAAAAGTGTTTACAAGTTCAGTGATCAAAATGTTTATTACTGTCTCCCTGTTATCCTCCCCTTCAAATTAAGGACAAACTCCATGCTGCTTTTGTAAAATGACAGTGCTGGAAACTCTCTTAGTGCACCGAAGTGATGGTAGATGCCTTGAAGTGGAGGCAGCAAATAGTCATTGACATGTCTGAATGTTTTGGAAATAGTTTTGGTTTTGTTCCCTAATGTCCCAATCAAAAAGAATATGACCAGTAAACTGAAGTGGCAGTGTACTGATTAGAGCTCCCTAAGCAGAGAGAAGAGAGATGGGACACACTGAGTGCTCACCTGCCTATTGTTAATTGGAGTATTCAGCAGATAATACTATGACTGATTCAGTTTCAACTTTTTTTACTGTAATGTTTGCTGGTGACCTACAAAATTGGTTAATGCTCTTTCATTGTGAAAACTACTATCCTTTCTCTTTTTGGCAGATGAGTAATTTTTATAAACTCACAATAAACTGATTCATTATGTAATAAGTACAATGTAGCTCATAACTTTTTAAAGACATGTTTCGAAAGATATAGTGGATGTCTGACTTTTTGATTTTTAGAATGTAGTACTAATCTGTTTTAATGCTTTATATTTTCTTATCAGTACATATAGGTTATACTACAAATGAAGGATCCCATATTAATTCCTGGAGGCCAGGTATTTCAGATTCTTTGTTGTCTGGATCAGAGTACCTCTTGTGAAAATGAGCTTGTGAACCAGAGATCTCTGACAGTTTCATTTTTGTGTTAAAATTAAATGTCTTGCAAATTTCATGTATTAAAATTAGCTGGGCTAAGACTGGTTCTGATAAACATCTTTGCAGACTTAGTTACAAAATGTAGATTAAATCTGTTTCTGCAGACTTTAAAGCTCTTTATGCTGGGACTTCTACTAAGATTATTTTAATTTCAGATTTCTTTTTTTTTCTTGTTCTATAATAAAATATATAATTAAAATGGATTTTGATTAAAATTAAAGATGGTTTTAAAACTACGATGACTGAAGATTACAGAACGACTAAGGATGACAAATATTAATTATTATTGGAGATAATGGGGCTGTATCTTGAGGCTATATCATACTTCAGTATTTAGCACCTCCTCAGATGACACCAAGTATTTTTGATGGGGATGCTATGCTGGGGAGAACACTGATTGTGGAAAAGCATCCTTGATGGATTCTTAGAGAATTTTCTTATGCAATTCAAGCTTTTTCCTGTTTCTTTTTTTACCTGAAAATCTACATATATTAATTTCAGGTAAACACAGTGTAGTTTAAAAAAATAATAAGAAAATATGGCTAAGTGTGTTTTAGTCACATATTTAGTTTTTCATATATGCATCATAATGGGAGAACCATTGTCACTTGAGGAATTGTTTCTTCATTACACCAGAATTGTAACAATTGTACTGATTCCTCATACATTCTAACATTTTGAAGTACTACCAGCCAGAAGTAATACTTGTAGAGGTCTAGCTACTCTTGCGTACCTGTTCCTAGGATCTTCATTTTCTTGCAGAGAATAATATTGTGCTATCTGAACTTCTATGAGTTAACCTACGGATCAGTGACAGTAGAGATCACTCAAAACCCATCAGAGCTATCAAAATCAAGAACGCATAAAGTTATCATATATTTGAAAAGTCTCTTATTTTGATACCTTGACAAAAATTCAGACTGTGTTTCTTCTCCTGTAGTTAGTAGGCAAAACACCTTTTCATTTGCAGTGTCTTAGCCATAATGGCAAAGGTGGCAGTTCATATATACTGGGCTATATTAGCAAGAATGCAACTAGCAGATTGAGGAATTCATTACTCCAGGTTTATTACTCCAGCATATTAAAAAAACCTGCACTGACAGTAGAGAATTTGCCTGGATTTCACCAATTTTAGTGGAAGGGTTCAAGGGAATATATGTTGTAAAGATAAAAATAGGGCATTATTGTACTTAGAATGAAGACAATCCTCAGGTTGATATTGACTGGGAAGATTTTGGCTCTTTTGGGGAAGACTCATCTACTGAAACAAAATTTCAGAACGAGGAACTCAGGACGTTAGTTTACCTCTTAATGTCTTTCAGATGACAACAATAGGAAACTTCTCTTTTGCTTTGAAGTTCTCAACGTACGTGTAGCTAAACTGTTGCAGCTATTTCATGACTGAAACTTTAAAAGGTCCATCAGATACAAGGAACAGGATGACGTTTGTCACATTGTTGTCAATGTTGTCATCTTTTCCTCTTTTACATATCTGTATAATTGTCAGCAGCTATGGTTTACATACACAATTCATATGCAGCAAAGTGAAGTATTAAAATCTACCTTTTTTTTCGACTGGTAGCTGCTAATCTTTCTATGACTTCTGTAATTATTTGGTGCCCTCTTGTTATTATTTTACCTTAAGGAACACAACAATCCTCCTTTGGGAACAGGAAGAATAAACCGTTAGAGAGAAAGTCAGTGATGAGCATTACCTGCTATAAGGAAGCCCTAATTAGAATATTCTCTTATGGTTTAGTAAACTAGTCTGCTATACATAGCTATCAAAAAAGTAGGGAGAAGATAGTGCCCAAGCTATGCCTAAGTTAATGCAAACTGATGAGTATTCTATGACAATAGCCCTTTACTTGAAAAACGTTGCACTTTTAGCAAAGCAGAACTGTGCATACCTTTTTTTTGCATTTTTTTCAGCTGTGTGGAGTGCTGCAATTTTATCTTCAGTCTGTGAGTCATCCACTTCTGTTTATTTTTGTTCTAGCTCTATGTTAGAATCATTTATTTCTTTAATTAAGGAGTTTTGAGTTTTGCCTAGGTTGGAAAGAGGACAACATTTTTTTGCCACAAAGGGTAGATCAGAAAAGCCTTGATATTCCTGTTCATGGAATCACTCTGGCCTCTATGAGCTTGTCATTCTTGAATCATTATTTCTGCTCAAGGCAGAAATTCAGATTCTCTATCTAGTCAAGGGCTATATAAATGGGCTCCCTGGAGGCAATTCATTCAGTGCTTGTGTTATAGACACATTGGGTTGGACAAGGCTTTGCAGGAGTTGCCTTTCCCTCCCCCTCTTCCTGACTGTAAGGGAGACCTGGATGGCTGGTTTAGGTTAGCAACAGAAAGGCAGGTGAGTGGGATCCTCTCCCGGTGCCTCCACTGCTTCTGGAACGTGAGATGTTCCTGGGAAGGCTGGACCCACCTTCAAAGTTAAGGAACGAGAAAATCTGCACCTAAACTAAAGCCCTGAGCTAATCTCATTGTATCTGAGCTAGATGGCTATCAACCTGTAACAGCCTGGGTATACCAAACTTCCCTGTTTCCTAGTGCACTCTGCCACCAAATGTTTAGCAATGTCTGTGTGGTGATTACCACCACAGGAATACTTACAGAAACTAAGTCCCTTGTTCTATGGCTTAAAGTAGTAAGTGGGCATTATCTTCTCCCAACTCTCTTTGTTTTTCCCCCTGCATGCTGTTTGTGATATGTTTCTCAGGACCAAGTAAGTTCTTTTGCTTGAAGGAGCTCGTGGACTGCAATTTGTCCTTGTGGAGCCATAGCAAAGGCTCAGCATTTCCAGGCCTATTTAATTCTTTACAGACAATGTGGCTATTTTGACATTGTTGCTACCTTATTATTTCAGCCAAACTTTTCCTTCTGACAAGTAGCAAAATAGGCCGTTCAAAGCCGCTAACAATTTCAGAAGTAGTCTTAACACAGTGCTCCCTTAAACAAGGCATGCTTCTTCACAGCTTCTCTTTTTCCTCCACCAAAACTATTTTCAAAACACAACTAGCTCAGATGATTGCCTCACATTCACAGCAATTTTCACTTAATTTGCTCACAGTCATGGAAATTAGTGTAGCCCTAGGAGGACTTATTCAGCACCATTTATTAAGATGCTTTGCCATAGAATAAACTGCAGTCCTTCCAGTTTTGTAGCATGAGGAGTGCAAGTGTTCTTGGAACTGGGAATGCCGCTAGGAATTCTAATAGGAGAATCCTTTTTCTGATGCTCCTCTTGTCTGAAATTTTTGAAAGCTCTCCCTAACGTTTGTAAGGCACAGATGCTTGCAGTTTCTATTTTATCTATGCTTGATGTTTTCCTGATGTGAAGTGCATTTGTGCAGCAAGACGACTCTCAGACCTTTCCAAGATCTTGCTTCAATTAAAAGGATATACGTTTAAGGTGATTGAAGTAGCTCACGAGGCTAGCTCCCTGCAGACAAGTACCTTTCTGTTTGTGGGCTGTCCTCAAACATGCTAGCATTTTTTATTTTTTAGTTCAATGACAGAAAGATATCTATTTAGTAAGCCAGAAAAAGTAAGCGAGAAAATATAGTTTTTGCAGCTGCTTCTTCTTTTTTTTCTTTCCTTCTCCCCCTCCCCCCCTTTTTTTTTTTTCTCAGATTTGATGCCTTCTTTCTATTTGCCTCTGAATCAGCAAGGGAATTTTTAGTTTGCTGATTTGCAGAGGGAGCTCTAATTCTTGTGGAAGAGGTGAAGCTTGAGTATTTAATCTTAGGACAAATAAGGGAGAAGAATGAAGGTCAGGAGCCTGGGCAAGCAAGCAAAATCATTTGTCTAAATCTCTCTCTTCAGTAAGATATTGAAAAAGAAGTTAAACATCCTTCTAATTTTTATTCCTTATGAGTAAATTTTAGTACTAAAATATCACAAACATTCCTCAGCCTAAAAATTTTGTTATTGAGGAAGAGATGGTCTTCATGGAGGCAGTATTCCCATACCTGTTTATTTGATTAGCTATTTTACTGGAAATCTGCATGGTCACTTCTTAATCCATTCTGTAATCCTAGCAGTTCCATGTGGGACTCCTCAGGGTTCTGTTGCTTTGAAATTACCTCTCTCAAAGCTTAAATGTTTATAACAAAAGAGGAATGCTTTCTACTGTACCTACTGACAGCCAGACTGATTTGTGTTCCTAATGCCCCTGAACATTTTGGAGAATAACCCGTAAGAGGTTGTCTTTTGTTGGGGCTTGGGCAGGGCCTGCAAAAATGCACAGAGTTGCCAGGCTTTTTTATGGTTAATGGAGAAAGAAAGATGTTTTTCAGAGAAATTCGGATTTGGAGTCTAATTGTAGCAGTTTTCAGTGACTCTCTGCATGTATCGTTCCCTCCCCACCGAATAAAGAAGGACTCTGAGGAGACCAGTCTTGCCAGCTAAAGCTGACTATGGGGATAACCTCATGAGGCTTGTAAATCACACAGATATTTTGAAATGTTTTAGGGAATGCCTTTTCTGTCTGTAATCTGTCTGTCAGATGATCATAATGCATTTATTTTTGGACTGCTGCAAATCAATGTGTGTATTTTTAAGCTGTATTGTTGCGATTTGTATGACATTGAAAGAATATAAAGTTGATTCCAGTTGTCCTTAAGAATTTCTGTATTTGCATATGATTAAGACTTATAGTAAAAATTGTCTAAACAATTTAACTTTAATCAATATTTTCATTCCCGAGCTACAAGCTAGGGCAACAAGCTTTGAAATTGATTTTTTTTTTTTTTCCATCTCAGTATTATGTGAGGCTGCATAGGGTGCAAGAGACACAATTGATCTGGGTTCTGTTTTTTGTTCCTTGTTTTTGTTTTTGTTTAGAAAATACTGTTCTATGATTTAAAGCTTCAGAAGAAACTTGTACACAGAGAAATGTTTCTTGTTGCTCTTCTTTTAAGCAGAATAATTCAGATTATGGTAAAATTCAACAGAAGCAGACTTACAAAATGGCAGAAAAGATAGATTTGGGAATAAATAATACCAACTGTCTGCTTCAAAAAGCCAAAATTAGGCTAAGTTATAGTACATTTGAAAAATCTTGCTTCTGTGATATTTATATATGGTTTTTAAGAAGTAAATTTTACTGTTTCTGAAGTGTGGTTGGTGTGGATCTGCCAAGATAGTTTAATGTAGAGGTGAATTCTTACAAAGTTATTGTATCTCTCTTCCCTTTCTTCACTGTTATTGTTACCATCCCTAGAAATTTAAAAATGCTTTCAGAAAATGAGAACAATTTATGCATTGCAGATGAAATACCAGCATTTGGAAAATGCCTATATGTGAGGAAGAAATAAAAGCAAAGACTTAATGAAAAATAGCGTCATTGCTTTTGTCAGTGTCAGAAAAGGAGACAATGGTGAGAGCTTAAGTGAGAACATAATTTTGGACATAAACTGAGGTGATCTGTCTGGAGTGGTATAAGCAGGTGAAAATACCTGTCAGGAAGAAACATATGCTGCCTCCTGAAGTTCCCATGGTTTCACATGCTGCCACCAATTGCTACCTATCATCTGTCACCTATTGCTGATAGGTCCAAAAATACTGTGCCCTCTTCTTCTGATCCTCTACTACATGCCTCTTACAGAAAATTGCTTTTCTAATTTAAACACTAAGAAAAGTAGATGCCTGAAATAGAAGTGCTACTCACTAGTATACAATCAAATGAATTTTTAGCAAAAGGAATTTGATGTAAACTAAAGTTGGCTTACTAAAACTAGTAAAAAACTGAGACTAAAATTAAAAATTTTACAGCTGATGAACTGCTTCTGATTTTATTGTAAGAGACAAAAGCCAGATGTGAAAAGTTGAAGCAGAAAAACCCCACATATAACCCACTGAAAAGCTCTCATGGACATTTAGGAAGCTTGGAATAGGTCCACGTTAATAATGATCAAGACTGATCTTCCATGCATCTCAGGAAACGTATTTTGCATCCAGTAAATTACATTAATTCAGCATGTCCAGCTTATACAGGTTTCTTTTAATGTTTGTGAGTTTATCAACAAAACTGTGGGTGGCATGATGCAAACGCTGAAATGCTCATGTTAGAGATGGGAGAATAATGGAAAATTCACTGGGAAAACAACTCAATTTTCTTTTCCAAAACTGATTCTTTCATCTGGAAGAAGTATGAAGTCCAGGTTCCTTGGGTTCCTTATGCATTGTTTGCCTGTATGTTCTTGGCACGAAAATGGCTGTTCACACTTGCTACATTATTCTTTTCTACTTCTACTTAGGCCAGAAAAAGACCCTCAGTTAATATGGTCTCTTTCTAAGCATGAAAAATATAAATATTCTTTTCATTCAGGCTTTAAAGCTTGCTCTTACTTTTCAGTGCCAACTCTGTTAGCATTTTTTGGTTCCACAGAAACAGCAGTTATATGCCCAGGCTTACTCCCACCGTGTGTCAGTTATCTTCCATTTCTTAATGGAGTCTGGGTTATTTTAACCTCAGTGAACAAAAAAAATAACAACCAGCTGTCTTCCATATTTTTATAATAATGGTTAGTTATGGTTTCGTTCATCATTAAAGTCTCATTTGCAAACACCTCTGAAATATATATTCCTATATAAATGTATCTTGTTTAATTATTAGAATGTAGTTGATCCACATGTTTACAGCATATTTAAACTCTGATTTACCATGGTTTTTGCAGTACAGGTAAACAAATACTATTAAGTTCAGTATTTTCACAGCATAGCAGGTATTTACTTTTGTTTAGCAGGGTTAGGCTTTGCAATTGCTTGCAATATAAACTCTAGTGAGCTGAGTAACGGTAGACCTGCTGGACAACCGATCGCCAGCTAAAAAACAAAGAATAACAGCAATAAAAGGAGCAATAAAAATGTTGCAGACTGATGACTACTGCTTTTTTCATTTCTGTTGTAAAGCATGTATCAGCTTTGTATATCAAAAATAAAATAATGTCTCAGGCCAGCTGCAATCCCCTGTACTGAACTACTCAATCTGTTAAAAGAACAAAGCTCACATTCATACTTTCCCTTATCCATCTCTGCAATGCCAGGGAGCAGCTATGATGGCGCATAGCAAGAGCCTTCTAATAAAAAGTCTTTCATTAAATGAAGGAACTTAACCATGACCTAACTCAGGGAAGCAGATCAGGTGATGTCAATGAGAGAAGAGAAAAAAAAAAAAAAATAAAAAATCACACTTCCTTGCTTATGCGTGCCTGGTGCACACCAGAGTCCTAGTCCAATGACCACCCAGAATGGCACTTTGTTGGGATGCGCTGTGTTTCCCACACAAACAGGGGATGCTCAGCTTAGTGCCAGGGAAAAGAAGGATCATCACTCTAGTGGGTCTAGTGAGCTATCCTCTGTGTAGCACTATCAATAAGGACTATTATAGTTGTGAAATGCAGCAACTAATTCCAAGGCTGAAAGTAAAAGGGATGCAGTGCTTAGCCAGGTTTGTGAGTTAGACACATAATACAGAAGAAGGGAAGAGTTCTGAGGAGCAAGATTGCACAAAGCTTTCTCAGTCTTCTTTCTTGGTCTGCAGTATCTCATTGTTCCCTGATGTGTGACTCCAGAACAGATATGCTCAGTGGGTTATTTTTGATGCCAGAGGAAGTCCTCTACAACCCTTGTAGAGTTCACAAGAACTGCCCGCTTATTTCTCTGACGGGTAAAGAATGTTATAAACAGCAGTGACAAATTGTTCGCTCTAATTTAGAGTATTCAAATAGAATTTATTTGAGCAAGCAATAAGCAGGCAAAACAGCGCTGGGTGCGTGGGGGGTTGCTCCTCCAAAGTACACGCACACCAACAACACATTTTACCAGAAATTTATACAATAAAGATACACATATTCATAGGATTAAACACACATATGCATTAACATAGACGGGGTTATTACAAACAGTTCTGGGGTGGGTGTGACTATTATAATTCTTTTCCGGGAACTCATTATCATAAGTCTCTTCCTCTTGCCGCATGCGCACTTCCATCTGGTGGTTGTGGGCCGGGGTCTTTTGGAGGAAGGCTCGTAGTCTTCTTCACCATGTACCTTCACCTTTGTTCCAGAATGCTGGTTTGGATGGGCTCCAAACCGCAAGACCAGTCTTAACCAGATGGTCGCTTCTTGCAGAGAATAATGTTCCTGTGAGTAGCTCCTGTTATCTATACAATTTGCGTAAAGCAAGGTCTGGTTGTTCACTCCCTTTGTCTGACATATCAGTCCTTGACAAATGCCAGTCCTTGGTAAGTAAGTTTCAAAAGAATGTTTGAAACAAACAGGATTGTTAAGCGATTTAGAAATTGTAATGCTGACAGTTAGTTCCCTATATCAATTCCCCCCTTTTCCTTCTCCTAAGCAAATTCCTTTGCTAAATAATACTATTACTTTTAAGAGATTTGGCAAAGTACTTGCCGCTTTCAATTCCCTCTTGTAGTTTATGTTTCTTCCATTCTTCATAGGAATCGACAGTTTGAATACATAACTGCATAAAACAGCGAAACCTACAATACACAAGCATGCCTATAACCACTAACATAATTAATACTACAAAAAGTTGCTTTAACCATGTAAAATTAGACAACCAAAAAGTGAGCCTTTCCCACAGCTCTGAGAAGGCCCATGAAGTATCGTCTTGGGATATCAGGTATCCCTATCATAGGGAGTTCTCCTTGAGCTCTGAGAAGTGGCCCACAAACCCACCATTCAGAAATATTAGCAGAGCGTCATATTTTCTACATATTGTACATACAGATTGCCGTCCCATGCAGTTACAGAGTGTAACTACAGCCTGAACAACCCGAAGGCTATCAGCTGTCCTTCCGTTGGATGCGCAGCTTGAGGGGTCCAGTAAACTGCGATCCCCATCGTGGTTGTGGATGAAGGCAGTATTCTTCCTCCGCGTTGTAGGTCGTGACCTTTTCCCTTTTGAGCATGCGTACTACCCACATACCATACATACTTACACAATCTAAAGTATTTCCTTATAAGGCAATCAAGACTCGTACATCTTGGTTACTTAGCTGGATATCGCAGTTACAAGAGTTCCAGTTAAACCAGTTCCCAAAAGCTAACGTACTGGTTTGATTAACAAATACACAATATGAATCTATCACAAAGACCACACAAAAGATGTACTTTTGACAGTTGATTTTAAGTTTAGTGTTCCCGGTTTCTATCATGTTAGCATGAATGGGGTTGCAATATAGACAGTGACTGGAGAAGACTGAGAGCAGAGAGGACTTTCCTTGTCTCATGTGACATTAAATTGGGTTTCATATTCACAAAAGAGAAGAAATATAGTTCTAAGTTTAAGATATTCCCTAAATCCTCTCTCAATTGCCTGGTACAGGTCACGCCTCTCTTCTAAAAGGCTAGATAACATTAAACAGAGGGCAGAACTTCTTGACTACAGGGGAAATATTTTCCTTCCTTTCTGAATCCTATTTTTCTGATTTCTGTTAGTTTGAGGTGGGCTTAAGAAGATATGGGCAAGAGTAAGAGCTTGAGAGGACATATATTTTCAGAGATTACTTCTTGGGATTTCTTAGGTAAGGAAGTGAAGTAACATTAATACTACTAACAAGCAGAGTGCAAGGTCTTGTGGTCCCACTTTTTTTGCACTGTGTATAATTTAGAATGATTGTTATACTCTCTCTACTGTTGTACAGTGTTGTCCTTTATGATATTTGCATACCATCTTGGCTCCAGGCACTGACTACAATTGAGTAAGTTTGTGTTGACATAGCTTAAGAGGAAAAATGAGAAAATTTGACTTAGTACTTTGTATTATGTATATAGAATAATATCATTACTTCAGAGAAAATGATCTGAATAAAGGATGAGTTATGTTGACATTCTTATGTCTTCTTAGTAACTGTCACATATGGTTTAATTAACCTGAATTTTTCTCATCAGTACACATTATTCTTATTAGCAGAATTTATTTAGGTTTTAAGAACATGCACTATGTTTTGTCACATAGTATTCAAAAATGTAATTTGCAATGTAAAAAAAAAAGGTAGAATTTCTTGCTTTATCTTGCCAATACTTAATTTTGATATCCATGTTCACAAATAATTTCTAAATGAATTGTGATTGTAAAATAAACAAATACAATTTACTCCATAAAAGGCATGAAAAGTCATGGGTTTTTTTTGTTTTTTTTTTTTTTTTTTAAATTACAGAGATTAAATTAGTTGTGAAACACTCATAACCAAAGTAAAAACTTGTTCTCTAAAAATTTTTGTTCTTACAGTGTCATTTCATATGTTATATATTATTCTTTTAAACTATGAAAAAATTTTCATTGCCTAATTGACAGATTTACAATCTGAATTAGATGAAAAACATTAATGATAAATCTCTTTTCCCATTTTTTAAACTCTGTAGTATTGGGAACAAAGGGAAAGTTTTTGTATGTATGTGCATGTATGTGTACAGGTATCTGTATATACTTGGCAGGCAGCAAATGGGCAATAATTATGTGGAGAAAACAGTAGTTTGAAGAATGGTATGATGGTTTTGATCTTTGAGTTGAAATCTTGGTGTCACCTTAGGCAAGCTGGCCTTTGAAAACCATCTTCATTTTAAGGTCTTCCAGTTTCCCAGAAAGAGAGTGAAAATATTGTGAAAAAGAAGGCAATCTATTAAAGTGGAGTGTTCAAATATTATTGTTGTGGGAGACCTCAGATGCGTGAGGACTACTGTGTGTCTTCATAGTTGCAGCATTTCAGTGTCTGATGCATACAAATCACTGAAATCTGAGCTCACCAACAGTTTGCTCTCACCTTTTGTGCCCCTGTGGGAGATCCATTGTGTGGTAGTCCTGGAGTAGAGAAGAAGGACAGTTTACAACCAGCACACTTTCAAAGCATCGGCAGTATAGAACTGAGAACACGTATTTCCAATTGGTAATTCTGAGTATATCCGTAAAGCTGCATTGTTGAAGTAGTTCTGCTATTAGTCCCTTAACGGTGTTTCATATTGAAGGCGAGACTGGTGAAAATGGGAAAGTCTGTAGGTAAATATGACGTCAATAAAGAAGCTGTATCTGCTTGTTGTGTTATACAGAGGCTCAAAGTTATGCTTGTAACGTGTGAGGCACGCTGCTGCTGGACTCCTTCCTGAGGGCTATTTTAGCAGATTAAACAATGTCTAGCAGAGTGCAGTCATCTGTGCCGAGCTGTGAGAATGATTGCTTGCCTGTTTTTGGCTCCTGGTGTCAGGCACTCTCCCAAATGATTTCTGGGCATAGTTTGGGACTTATGGCATTCCAGGGACCACTCACAATAGACAGTTTGTACATAATCACTCTTTTTTGAAAGTTAAGAGTTTACTAGCAATGACAACAACTTTTCCGTAGCAGTGCTGGGACTTTTCCTGGGAATGTTTAATTCTTTGGTTTATATCCAGATCTTGGCTTTTAATACTAAAAGGTACCATTCAACAGATTTGATCTTACCTAGAAAGCAAAGGGAGGATGAATTGGATTTCATTCTGATTTGTAAACTACTTAAGGAAATTCCAATTCTGTATTCCAACTCTGCCTTGCAGTATATTCCTGTAAATCTGTCTCCTATTAGTGGGTTTTGATACATTGATAGCATTATTCATAACAATACTGTTAATGTTAAAGATGAGCAAGATAGGTTCTTCCAGGTGTGCGACATGAATGAACAATACTATCAACTTGCCTTTTACTTTTCTAGGCTTTATTTTTCAGCCTGTTCCTTGCAGCTGTGAAGATGACATGCTTAGTCGCTCCCTTTCTCTTTTTCTAAATGAAGCTGAAATTTTCACATGTGCACATGGCACTGGGAGATTACCAAATGTGGGGCTTGGGATGAATTTGTGAGAGTGGGCAGAGTTATAATCATGGATAGCTATATTTGATGATGTAAGTGTCTTCAGGATTTGAAAGTCCAGTTCTAGTAGACATAGAAGAAAAAGGAGGCTTTTCCAAACAGCAAGCTTTCCATGGGATCTCAAAGCTACTGGTTACATTGTATTTCATTATTTTTAATGGATCTGTAGATCCTTTGAGGAAAATTATCAGTGAAAAAATAATTAGAAAAAATATAAATTCATTGTATTTAGTCTAATATAAAAAGATGGATCTATTTGTCAATGTATACTCTGAAATTGCAATATGTCCCTAGAACTGCAGTTAAATGCCATCAGTGATGCTAAAACATCACACATTCTGAGCAACTGTGTATAGCCAACAGTAGGGAGGGGAAAAAAAGAAATTATTGTTGTTAATGCCATGGATATAGTTTTAAATATTTTCAGGAACCAGATGAAAATGCCATTCACCTTCATATACACTTAACTTTACCAAGCACATGCAGTAGTACTTCTCCACCTTATCTCTATATTTTTAATAATACAGAGGCTGAATATGCAATTTTTGCATGACTTGACTTGTTTCAGTGGATACCTGGCTAATTTATGTTAGTGTGAAATGGGAAGGGATACATAGAATTTCCTGGCTTGTTTAGGAAAGAAGAGCAGTTTCCTGTTATTCACCCAATGACACAGAAATAGATAGCTGCTTACTTCTGATGTTCAATGTCAATCTATTTAGAGACTTTTTTACCTTCTTTGTTAACATAAGTAACACTGATTTACTTTTTTTTTAAAGCCACTAATATCACACGGAGGAATCAAGGCTGAATAGAAGCAGGATAAAATAAGAGTTAATGTTTGACCAAAGTTTAGGTACTTGCAGTAATACTTTTCTGAATCCCACTACATTTTTTGTAGAACTGTGATTTTAGTGAAACTGCTGGAGGTACAGAAAATGTATTGTTCAATTCATTCTCCTTTTCAGATTTATAATAAAATTTATATGAATTAATAACTTTGCATCTAAAAGTGCTTTTCATATGATTTTACAATTACATCCTGCAAATTATAATGTGAAATATAGCCTGCTAGTACCCAGCTCCTTTGAGTTTCTGGTCTCATTTGTATAGTTTAACACTGATACTATAATACTAGGGGGAAAAAAATACCATTTTTCGATATTTGTTAGATTCAAAACCCTGTCAATTCCAGAATGTACTAAGATATTTAAGCCTTGAGCTTTAAAATCATAGTCTGTTGAGTATCATATTTGTATTAATTTTTTAACCTTTTATTTTCCAAGTAACACTTAAGAACACAAGGATTAAAAGAAATTAAAATAAAGGATTTTTTTGCAGCTTTGTCTTTTGTTTTTTTCATTGGATAGACCTCTATTTTAAATTAATTTTTGTCTTTCCCTTGCATAGCTCAGCGGGCAGAAACAGCAAAAATGCTGGGAAAAAAGCACTATGAGTATGAGTTTATTTTGCAGACTTTAGTGGGGCAAAATTTGATTTTGATATATGAGGACCTAATCCGATATTTTAGTAGCAGCAGAAAAATTCTCATTCATCACAGGAACAGGCATAGTTCCTGATGATTTCAATGGGACTCGTGGGTGCTTCATACCTCCCAAAATACCATCTCTCAGTATGGATTAGGGTTATCATCATCATACAGTCATTATTGTTCAGCTTTCAGCAAATTCCTGCTATTCCTGTCACATTTTAATATTTTGTAAGAATTCAGATGTAGTTCTTAGGTATTTTAAAAGATCTGAGCTATGTTGATTTTTCTTCTGAAGTGGCCCTTTTTATTTTACAGGTGTAAGTGGATCATAGCAGTAAGACAGAGATACATTGATCTGACTGACTTCATTTTTCTTAGCTGTCCCAATAATTGTATCTCCATAATGTAGTGGGGTAAGCTGCAGTTGCCATTATGTGTTTTGCTGCATCTATCCCACATACACCAGTGCCAGCCAAACTCAGAAGAACTTTTTCTTAGTTTTCTTTCACATAGAGAAAACATGTTTATCTCTACTGATGCAGATGAAAAAGTCAGGAGAACAGAATGTTTCCTATTAGAGCATAATTTATGAATTAGATGCAGACACTAATATACATTGTTATCCACTGTTTGCCATCTTCAGTGGAACCTGTATATTTTTTGTAAAAGAAAAATATATAAAACACATAATCATCACTCACAGAAATCCAACACAATCTTTATGGGAAGATTGCTCATATGACTTGAGAATTCTGTACATATGTGAAAAATACTACTATAATCTTTGTTTTTCAGAAACAGATATAAAAAATGAGGAGATGTGAGAAATGAAGGGAAAACTAAGAATGAGACAGTGGTGGTCATCAACATACTGAAACCGAGCCTTTAGAGCTTATAGATAGTCTAACATGATTTCTGATAATTTCTTTTATTAATAATAAGTTAAATATTTTCCAAGCTTGAACTACAGTTTTCCAGGTCAATTCTGTTTTCTCACTTCTTGTAATACACTTCCTCTGGGACTAATATGCTATTGTCTCATTTTCTTTGGGAGTGTGTATTTGTAACATTTCTTCAGCTATTTTTACCAACCTTAACTGTTAATCTTGTTTTTCATTGGAATTGTTATGCATAATAAAACACGTTTTTTTTGGAAGATCCAAAGTTTAAAAATAATAAAAATATTCAGAAATAAAATGTATGCTTTAACTGCTTACTGCTGCAGTGGTTACAAAGGCGGTCTTTTTCCTCTAATTCCCACCTGATATTTCCACAGGGAAATAATATTTACGAGGAAGGCTAGGATATTTGCAAAACCACTTTATGTATTAATATTGATGTTTCAGCATATCAATACCTTGCTCATTTAGTTATGATTACATCTTCATGTCTGAGTCACTATTATAAAACTCTATTCCTGTATAATGCTGAATTCATATCCATTTTTGTTATTAATTGTTGTGCCTCAACTATCTTTCATTACTGCTGAATTCAGACATGGTCATTTAAGGCATGATGTTTATGAAAAAACAAGTCCAAAGAAGTTATGTATCTAATTCAAAAATACTTGCTGTCTAATTATTTACATTCCAATCCTGTAGCTACTTTTACTTTGATGTTTTATAGCTGCGTCCTCTAGATGCCAAGAGCTGCTCAACATACTCATGGCTAGAAAGGGTCCAAGATGCTATGCCTACTGTGTTTATCTACAGCTTTGATTCTGCTTGGAACAAAATGGTGTAAACATTGAGAACTGAATGTGATGACAACATACATCTATACCATCTCAAGGTGATACTAATAAATTACTTGGCATACAGAATATGCTGTCTCTTGTGTGTTTGAAACAGTGATTTAGGGTTGACTGCTCAAAGGTGAGGTGCTGCTTAGCTTAAAGTATGTGTCCACAATGGGCCATTTGCACTTAACAAAAGTGTTTTAAGGGTCCAATGCATTTGCTAAACAGTTTATGGAACTATGGCCAGTTATCACTGGGAGATCGTTGGATTCTCTGTATGCAATGTGGTTGCATTGTGATACAGCTGAGTTTGATTCCTTTTGTGTAGATTTGCATCTAAGTGGGTGTGGAGGTTCATAAGGTAGGTCTTCAATGTCTTTTAATTGTAGTAGTGTAGTACTTCGCAGAGACAACAGCTTAAAACTCCAAAGTGATATAACTATGATTCTGTAGTACTCTGCTGACTTCCTAAGGGATGTTCACTTGGCCTAGTTATTTTTGGTGTGATGTTGGATTTTGACCTGTACTTTGAAGGTCAGTTCCTAAGAAGGCATGTGCAATGTAACCTGGACATTTCCTTAGTTACCCTTTTATATAGTATATGCCAAGCAACGTAAGTGCATTAAGTGCAATATAAGTGCACACAAAAGTGTTTCAGAATGGGAGTGATATTTCTTTTCTGAATCTAGACTAATAAATTATGTATATATGTATCGTTTTATCCATCATCTTTAGAAGTGCTTTCTTGACCTTACTTTTGTCATGCACAGGGCCCAGCTACTGATGTTTTGTAAATAATGGGAGAATTATCATCAGAATGAATTTATTATTTGCCTTTCTGTTCTTCTCTGTTTAGTCCTCTCTTGCAAGTGATGTAATTTAGATATTGTCTGCCTTACATTTTACCAGGTATTTAGGACTAGTAAATTCCAGTGTCATGACACAAAGCTGACCTTACTTGGCTCAAATTGACCCTTTCCCACCCTGTGTTATTACTATGACAACTATAATCAGCAATTTGGCCTTAAGGACAGTTTTTCCACCCTTTCCTCCTCTATCAGCTTGGCAGTTTGTGGTTCTGTTGGACTATCTGGTCTGGGTCATGATTCAGTGCAACCCAATACATCTGAACAGTAAATGCTAATGGTGAAATACCTAGCCAACACCTGAAGACTTCTGCAGTACTGAAAACTGAGTAAAAATAAGATTTTAATTTTGGAGTTACGCTTAGTCTTTTGATTTGGAACAAATTTCCTGTTTTTAAAAGAAGACATGAACAAAACTCTTTGGTTTCAGTTGTTTGCCTTGGGAAGGGTGAGCCATACCCAAACCCTTTCACTTCTCTGGGAAAGTGGGTGACAAAGAAAATATGGCTGAACTGTTAGGTGTTCCTTGTACCACTCTGGTACTTTGCACGGTTACTAATCTATTCCTCACCCCTTTATCAGTAAGTGACTTCAGTAAAGCATGTAAAGCTCCCTTCACCCGCAGCACTAAAAAGCAGACCCTGGCAGGAGGGCCTGCAGCTTTGGCAGGCTGCCGGTGCCTGGGGAAGCAAATCCTTTCTGAGGATCAGCCTAGTGGAGCATGAATAAAGGAAGCGCACCGTTCTGTCTGCTTACCTGGCAGTTCATACAACCTTTACGGCCAGCTCTTCAGCCCTCCTTATCCCCTTTATAAATAGGACAAGGATCCCGAGTAGGCTCAAGCTCTCTAACAGGCTCTTACTGACCCCTGGGGAATTAGCTTCTTCCTTCGACCAGGCTTTGCTGCCAGGTCACCACTGAAGTAACCCTCCCTTCTCAGCAGGGCTTGCTGCCAGGTCATCACTTAAGCACTCAGAGATCCCCAAGTGATAACTACAATCATTTTCTTAACTTTGTCTTATTCCTTTTCTTCTTCTAAATTGGCACTTCTCAATCCTTGTTGAACAAACCTGGCTAGCCTACAGTTTCTCTGAGGGCACGTCCTTTCTGCTTGCTAATATTATTCACATCAGTAAAACATTTTGAGATAGAGCTTGTGTGGCATAAAATGCACAAAATAAAGCCATACTGTACAGCCTGTGCTTTGCCACTGAATGCCTGAAAGGAGAAAACAGCTGCCAGTTTCTTAGCACTCTTAGCATCTTTTTTGTTCTAAAGTTACATGTTAAAAAAGGAAATATAACTGCTTTAATCTGTGAATACAAGATTCTAGAACTAGAACATCACATCATCATCATTTGAATTATGTGAAAAAGCTGATGTCCCTATTATATTTACCTCTCGGTCTTCCATCCACCCAGTGCAGAAACTATACCTGATCTGACCGAAGATGCTGCTGCAAGAATCCTTACAATGCAAACTTGCAAAATCTCAATCTGGACAGTGACTGAACGTCCTGTCATTTTACAGATAAGGGAGGTATTTCATGAGGAATAATGGCACACATTCTGTTACTCAAATTTACCCGAATCTCCTTGCATTCATTTGGCAATAAAGCTAGTTAGTGGGCTTTTCCTTTCATTGACTCATGCCTGCCATTGTTTTTCATAGTTTTTGGTCATTCAGTATGGAAGATCACTTTTTTATTCTTAATAATAAAAATATTTCTTAACAATAAAAGATATTCCTAATAATAAAAAAGTGTGTTTTCCTATAAAAAGATACAATTAAACAATACACTACAATATGAACTTGTGATGTATCCAGAGATGTCAGTGTAAATTTTTAATATTAACTCAGAGTCCTGTTGCAAGATCCAGACTGTGTATATTTATACAAAAGTTCCCCAGGGGATAGTTATTCAAAAGTTCTTCAGTTTTCCTGAATAGACATTAAGGAGACATGGCAATCCCTGGTGGAAAGTAATTTTTGTATTTAGAAACCACCAACTTCATATAGAAAAAGAAGTGGAACAGGGAATTAATTTAGTCCATTGTTTAATTTGAATAAATGGAAATGCCAGAATGATTGGAGAATGCCTACTGAAGACTGAAAAGTTCAAATGACACATGGAAACCAGATATTTGTACTAGAAACCTGGGGCAGTTTCCTCCATTTCTTTTCCCGTTATTCCTGAGAGAATTAATTTTGTGAGAAACAGAAGTGTGTCTAAGCTTCTACACAGGTGAGTAATTACCTGCTGGTGGCTGGATTAGCCTGGGCTGGGTGGCCGGGTTCTGGGTTGCACATTAATTGGGGAGAAGGTCTTTTGGAACAAGAGGTGATGAGGTGTGTCGTACAGAGTCAGGGAGGAGAGCCACAAATGATGCCATTATCTCAAGTATCGGGAAGAGCTGAGTAGGGCAGTGGATGACGGTGATACAGAGGAGGCTGCAGAGGCTGGGGAAGGTGGACACATCTCGTGGGATTTTGTCTGAGGTGCATGCAAGGGGCTTTTGATGTGTGACTTGGTTCTCTCGAAATATCAACATTTTCTAAGTGAAGTGTACATGTATCGCAAACACACACTGTACTTGTATATTTAATGTGATAAATTGGGGAAAAACAGTTTTTCATTTCATGAAAATTTTGCAGATTTTTTTTTTTTTTAAATGCTTTGAATTAACATCTTCTCACCACAGATAGGATTATTCTTTTTGAGGAAACCACAAGCCATAGTAAACCCCTACAAAAAATGAGACATCTGTTCACCTTTTTCATTCATCTCCTCTAATCACTGGCTTATCGATTGTTCTGAAACAAGTTTTTCTCTCTCTCTATACACCCCTCATCCTCTCCCACTCCCTCTCCTTCCTATACATGAACATAATTTTTAATTAGAAATTTCATGTTGAACCTGAGATACTTTTTCCAATGAAAGCTTTTCAAGAATATAATGCTTCTTTATGAAAAATTATGTATTTAGGGGATGGCAACCATATTTTTTTGGTAGAAAAATGTTTTGCCAAGAATTTTTTTTATTTTCCTTAATCTATTAGAGGGATACAATGACTGCTTGTTTCACAGTTATTCATTATCGTGACAGAGTACATTCAGGAGGAAGGATGTTAGAGAATTTCAGCCATACAGGTTAAGTCAGAAAAGCACCTGGCAGAGCAAACTGTAGTGTGCATTTAGGGTCAACCTCGCCTGTGTGTCCAGGTCCTTATGGCTCCCACAGCCCTGACTGTCCCTGACGCCCTCCCTGAGGCCTCCGCCCACCCCACCCATGTCCCAGGACCTCATGTCAGCCCCCTGGGGCCATCAGCCTCTGCCCCAGTGATGCCATGGCAAGGCCAGCCTCCAGCTCCCCACAACCCTGCCCAACCATGGGCCCCGCTGATCCAGACCCACCCCTGGGCCCGTGTCCTGGCCCAGCCTCTGCCCGTCCCTGTCCCCACTGCACTGCCCAGACATCACTGGGCTGTACCTGACCCCAGCTCCTCTCATCAGGACTGATCCTGACCTCCACCCACAGGGTACGCATCTAAATAGATATTTAAGTCAATATCAAAGTTTGTAGCAGATCTGTGTTTCCTACAAGAACTTGTCATTATAGGAAATGTTTTTCCATCACATGATTACTTTTTGTCTCTTGGAAGATTGGAATCCATATAACTTAAAGTTTGGTCAGGTTGTATAAAAGTAAATATATTAAATCTTATAACTGTAATGCAGTATATATTTGAAATGGAAAGTTCTTGTCTTTTATTCAAGCTTGGAATTTGGGATTGTGATTGCAGAAGTTCACTGAGAGAATAGATTTCAACTTGACTATTTGATCTGAATTTTGCAAGGATGTGTAAAACATCCGTGAAGGAACATGAATGAGATCTGAAGAACTGTTTGGTATGGTTGTTAGCAAATAGTTACTCTGTATAATCAGAATTCCCTTGGTCAAATAACAACACCATCTTTAGGTGGTGGGATTGTGGAGGAGGAGGGATCCTCATTCTACTGTATCTCCATCCTAACAGAGAGGAAATATAAAAAATGTAAAACATATTTATCTCCGCTACTGACAGATGAGCTCCTGCATAAGCCTGTGTCCTATAGAACCAGGCTTTTCTTACACCTCAGTCATCTTCTACTTGGGATCTTTCTCTGCAAACTTCTTACAGTTTTTCTGTCACTACCATATGTAAATTCCCCCTCCATCATACAGTTGTGTCTACACCTCCAGTAAAGGAGATGTATACATCTGCCTTCTCTTTAGCACACATGCGAACGTGCATGCACACACACACAGATACACAGACGCACATTATCTCTACAAACTCACAACACTTAGAATAGTCCTACAATACATATAATTTTTCTGAACACTCAGCTAACGTACTTAAAGATTTAGCTTTATGGGTGTATTTGTTGATGGGTGTTTTTCTTAAAGTTGATAATCAGCTGGCATCAAAGGACAGGGGAAGAAATAATTCCAGTGAAAAAAATCTAGCACTGTCTCTGTCTTTCATTTGTGTTTTACTCAAAAAACAGTCAAGACAAATGTGGCTTTTTTTTTTTTTCCTGGTAAAAGTGGACTTTTATGTAAACTCTTGAGATTTTATTTCTGTAGGGAACTATTTACAACAGGAACTGTTTTGTTGTTAACAAGACAGCAGTCCTTTAAAAATATCTATCATCTCAAATGCTACAGTAATTTATAAGAATATTTCTTAAATAATGGCAGGAGGGAATTTGTTAGGTTGTGTGCCTTGAATAGCCAGCTAACATCACAAGACAACCATTTAAATATACAGAAGGATACAAATTCCAGTGTTGAGTAGCCCTCACAAGAAAAGGTTCCATAATCTGGAGAAGTATGCATGCATTTTTGCCTCCTTCAGTTTGGGTGCTTGCCTGCCCAAATAGTCTTTTGAAGTGGAGGTTATCTGTATGCTGAACAGACAGAAGATTAGGTCGTTTCATAACTTCCATACTCAGTTAAGCTCAATTTTCGTAGGACTAATTCTGGTATAATCATCGCTGAAAGAAGACAATCTGGCAAAGAGATGGAGGTGTCTGAACGATATAAAAGGGAAGCCCAGAAGTTCATGTGCTTAACAGTGTCTTTCAGAGTATTCATCTGCTAATATTTTGAAAGCACCTCAGAAGATTAAATGTGCAAACTATAGTAATTGCTATTGTTTACTAGTCCCAAAGGTGTACCTACAGACAGACCTGTTTTCTATGCGTGAACATCAGCTTGAAGTTGACTTGAATAGGGGAGTTCTTACAAATGAAATGTTTAAATTCTCCTTGGTAGAAAAAAAATTTCTTCTAAAAAAAAGTTTTCCTAAATGTCAGTTTAAAAAGTTACCATTCTGTCTTTACTATGTAAGCTCTAGACTTGGAAGACCATTATTATTATGTTGTGGACTTTGTTGCAAAGAACTGAGTGCACCCCCTATGTTGCTGCGCTGCAGTGCCTCAGCGCTCACCAGTTCAAGTCTGACAGGAACATTTGATACTGCGAACTCTGTATCCATGACAGTTTTCCTTCAGACTTATAAAACAAGATGAGTGATAGACACTTAGTCTTTATTTCATTACCACTTAAATTCATCATGTGGATGAGAAAGGAAATCACTTGAATAAAATGGAATCAGCAGGAATCTATGATGTACAATACTCCCTTGCTGTATAACACTTGTTACCCAACAGAGAATAAGGAAATCTTTTTGAAAACACTCCAAACATAGTATGTTGAAAGTTTACAGTGCAAAATGTTTCAGAAAACATCCAGTGAAAATTATTCCCAATTTATGCCCCTGTTGCCTTTACTGAATTTGAACTATGGCAAATATAAATTTAAGGAAAAATCGCTAACATTTATGTCTGCGTGTGTGCAAGGTAGACAAAAATGGTTTGTGCATTTGTGACCATGGTTGGCGTGAGTGGCTGTGGACTTTGGGAATGTCAATCTGAACTGAACTACAACATTTCAAGTATGTATTTTAATAAACATAAAAATAACAAGAAAATAGGACAGAAAAGTTAGTCAGAGTCAACTGAACTCTTTCTGTGAAGAGAAAGTGCTAATTAGGAGCTGAATATACAAAAATTATGCCCTGTTCTTGTTTGGGAGTGTGATAGAGAATACCCAGAACAGAAGCAACATATAGTTAACATTGCAAAATCTGTACAAAATATACTGGAGAGAGGCAAAGTGTATGTAAAGAGAACCAGTCTAAGAATCAAAATGTAAAGATCTAAAAGCCAGTGAAAGCATCATTTAGGGATTAATGCTCAAGAAAGCTCTCCAGATAAGTTTGCCCTAGACATTGTGGATAGCTGGGATTTCAAGCAAAAAAATTCATGCTTACTTTCTTACACTGCTTTCATTTTGGAAACCACCCTTCTAGTCCTTAGACATATATATGCTGCCTAAGGACATCTGGTGCTCAGGTGTTAGACCTTATTCATTCTTAGAACCTACCTAAAACCTTGAGGACCTCAAGTCATGGATAACTGCTTAATGTGCTGGAGTCCTTGCTAGGGAAGAGGTTTTCCAGGTTTCCAGCTCTTCTTGATGTGGTTGATGGCTGCTTACCTCTGATAACTCAGCAAATGTTCTAATTGCCAGAACACATACCATCCTTTCTGGCAAGGTGGACATGGCGCTACACAAAACCATGCCTCCAGGAGAGAAATAACAGTGTGACTCTAGCCCTGTAGATAATTGAGCTTGTGGGAAGCTAGGTGGGAAGCTATATAGTACTCATTTTTTTTTCCCCAAAGTCTTTATGTATTTATTATTAAGCAGTATTTGCCCATTAAAAAACTCATTTCCCTGCTCCTTCAAAATGTGGGCAATGTTCCTCCCATGTATCTGGGATGCTCTACGCCTTTGAGCTTGACATGGTTGTGCTTTTTTTTAAAAGTGTGAATATTTTTTTAATCCTGCTCTTTGACTCAAAACCTTACTTTCCCCAGAGCCCGCTGTGTGGCACACCATATTCTCTGAAAAAACACTTCAAACCTGAAGAAGCATTGGATTAATTTTAAAATGCAGGAATTTAATTAATTTTTCATAAGAGAACAACCTAATCATTACATTGCCACATCTTTTCTTCATCTTGATAAGTGACATTATGTATTGTTCCTGGTTCTTCAGTTCTATGGGTTTTGTTTAGATAAAACATAGCTGCTAAGTCATAATGACTTCTAAGAAAGCTTATGGAATTAGTAGCTGTTGGTAGTGTTAAAAGACTAAGGATTAAGTAGTCTATCTCGGTTAAATACTAAATGTTGGGAATGTTACTCTGTTGGTAACTCCGGTCTCAATAAAATTTGTGACCAAAAAATTGACTATCCATACTTCTGAGCTATTACTTCAGATGGTCTAAAAAAAGTCATTGCAGCAACTGTCTTACATCATGTTGCAAAGAAATTTTGCAATTTGTGAATGTGAAATACTAATAAATAAATAAATAAACACAAAGAGTATCTGATGAAGAAATCTTTTGAGAGAATCAGCTGCATGCTGTACAGGTGTAAAGTCATGGACTGTCCATTGTCTGGAGCTTGGTATGACATTAAATACATGACCAGAAGCAGAAATCTGAGTTTCTTGCCTGAGACTGTGTCTGGGACCATGTCCTCAGATTTGTATTTTGTCCTGAACAGGAAATTCTGTGAAAAGTGTTCAATTTCTTGATTGTGGCGTTCACCACAACTTCAAGAAGTGTGGGTCACTCTGTTGGTATGAGGGATTATGAAATTCTATTTCTGTATTTACCCTAGAAATCTTGGAAAAAAGGACACTGTAAAAGAACCAGTTCCTGGAAGAGATGGCCTTTTATGACCTTAAAAACGTTCTGGAGAGACCACTACATCTTCAAGAAGCTGAGCTAATCAGCATAAAGTAAGTTTGCTCTGGCAAACAGTGGATGTTATTTATTTTAGGTAAGCTTCTTTACTGCAAGAGATTCTAGGATAAAAGCCCACATTCTATTTATCATTTTATATCACGGATTTCTAAAAATTTTTTTAAAAAATTGCAGAAGACCAGCAAAGTTTCCTGGCATACTAGAAAAAATTTGTTTGAAAAAGGACTTCAGAAACAAGATTTGCTTTAGTTTTAGTTTAAACAAACTGCATCAAATGTATGTGATATGTACTATTACGGGAATTTATTGGGTTACATTGGGTGCTTTTCATTAGTTTTTATGAAGTTAAATATTCAGCACTGTAGAAAGCCATTTTATCATTAGGAAACTGAGAAGTTTAGGAACAAACTTTTCTTGTGCTGGGGTCAAAGTGTAGTTCAATTTGAATATCTGGCAAAACTGACATTATATTGAACAAGAACAGAATACAGTCCTTAAAGAAGTTACAGTGAATGAGGATCACTCTTGTTCACACATTTGGTGAAGATATGCATATATTCCAGTGCTCTGAGCTAGTGGCATAGGGACACTTTGTCAATATTGCTACAGTAAATGCTGAAGTGAAATGACAGATTTTCCTCTTGGGGCTCCCATGAGAAGCTGATGTGTAATCATTATTGAGACTTAATTTCTTTCCTGCTCTTAGCTGGAAGGAACGTGGAGTTCAAAGCCAAAAAGGGATCTGCAGTCCATCTGAGAGCAGGAGATTTGTGTGTAACTTTCAGAATGTGACTTGAGTCTGTTTGCAACCTGGAAAATGGTGCCAATTGTCTTTGTTACAGTCCAATGCATTCATCAGTTATTTATGTGTTCTTTATACATTGTTATAACACATAAATATGATAAAATGTAGGGGTTAGTATCAGGGAAGATGACCCCAGAGTGGAATCCTATAGAGGCAGGGCTAATGAAATTCTTAAACATGAAGAGAGTAAGTAACTCACCAGAAGACTTGACTGAGAAGGACACTGGCAGTATGGTACGTAAAAGAGGACTGATTTGGGTAGAAAAAGCGAGAAAGAAGGTGATGACTGGACAGACAGGAAACTCTGCCAAAGAAAAGTTTGGAGCAGGTGATCTGTTAACTGGGAAGGACTGTGACAAGAGGGAGATGTCTTAGTGGGGAGTGGTTGGCATGGCACAGCACACCAGATATGCAGTTTCGATGGGGGAGTTGTCAACTCTTCAGTTGTAAAAACTCAGGCTATGACAAACTTTAGGTGGAGGAATCCTAAAGGATGTAACAAAATCAAGATGACATGGTAAGATGACATGACAGGAAGCATGGGGAGTGGGATGCATGATAGACATCTAACATAAATAAGCCAAAAGTTAAATTTATATGTGAATATTTGGCCTCCAGGAAAAGTCTGACTACGTGGAATGGCTATGTACCATGTCTTCCCTCCACAAAATACAAATGATACACCTCTTGATTTCCATGAGGAGACAGGTGATCAAAACATTCCTCGAAAAAAACCTCTTCTCAAGATGCAGAGCTCTCCTGAGTCCAGCACAGCCCTGCAATTGCCCCCGGATCTCAGATCTGTAATCACATTGTGACAGTCTTTGTTCTTCTGATAGAACAGCAGCATTGTTCACTTTCAATCATATAAGACAGTAGTTAGCATGGGTGGTTAAAATAACCATGTAAGGAACATCCTAGATACTAAGTTGGAGACAATCCATTTCTAGAATCTGTGGTGTGTCTTTCAATCCAGGTCAGTTTCTCTAGTGTACAGAAAAGTTGAATATTACTTAAAAGCTACATTAGAGTTTCTTCTTTAAACCCATATTCTGAAGGGAAGGCAAATTTTCACATCCCTGGGTAAATACCTAAAACTCAAACACAGTCTTTTGGTCTTGGAGCTTTGATCAAATCAATCAAGGAAAGACTTTTATCATTTTTTTCAGTTGGGCAAGAGGTCTCACAGGAGAAAACTGGAGAAAACAGGCAAAACTGGAAAGCATTCTGGCATCGAGAAAAAACACGTGCTTTTTGCCTTTTATTTCTCCTGCAGCTGCTAATATTTTTAAAGGTGATTCCAGCTTTCAATAACGCTTTACTGTACAGAAGCATTGAGTGCTAGCCTAGTTTAACTGCCCTGAGTCGTGGTCTGTGGTATTTGTTTGGTGGAATTAAATAAATCACACTCTGTCCAGGAACAAGCAATAGGCAATTTAACATGCAGGCATAGACAAATGTGTGATAAAATATTAACATTTCTTTTATAAAAGAATCTGCAGTAATGAAAGTGCTTCTGCTTTCAAAGACCAAGAGGGGTTAAAAAGACACGTGTACTATGAGTCAAAGCCTTTGAACAAACACCTGTAAGCTATTTCCATAACAAGAATTCCTCAGTGTGCTCCATATATATATATAAAATATTTCAAGAAAATCTTGAAAATCTCTGTTTAATCTCCCATCTGGTGTTTATCCCAGAACTTGCTCTTCTGAAGATGAACAGGTGTCATGCTTGATACCTGCTCTCACTTGATACCTGCTCTCAAAAAATATCCATGGGTAATCAATACTTTTTTTACTTTGAGTGCTTTGTGTATGTTCAGCATGAAAAAAAAAAAAAAATTGCTTTCTTTTTAACAATTCTGAAGCATCACACTGCTTTAAACGAATATTGTCAGATGAATTAAATATCATGTGATGCAACACAATATAATGCAAAAGAAGCAACCATAGAAGCTTTTCTTGCAGAAGTATAATGTAAATTTGATTTCAAATAGCCAATCCTTTCTCCTATTGACAGATAGCCGTTGAGATTCAGGTATTTCTCAGCACATTCAATTAAATAGGGTTAATATTGCTCATCATTAGCCTTCTTCTGTGCTGATTTTCCATTGTGAGCTCATAAATGCTATCATTAGAAGAACCTTTCAAAAGAGGTTACATTTTTGAAAGCGTTAATGTGCATTTCCGTGTGGATTATTACTGTTGTTGTATTATTATCCAGCATAAAGAATCATACATCAGGTGTACTTAACATCAAGCTGTTTAACTAAGATTACTCCTGTTGGAGATACAGTGTGCATAATATTCTGTACCATGTAATACAATCCAAGAAGCAAAAGCCACAGGAGCGGAACCAATGTATAACTTTTTGTATCTTTCCTGATTTTTCAATTTCAGTACACAGACCTGCTTCCAATGAACTTAGTTGCAGAATTATGTTTTTTAAAAATCACCTGAAATAATGCATTTCTGGTCATGCATGGAAAGAAAACTAATTTCTTCTCTTTTTTTCCCAGACTTTATTATTTCCAGTTAGTAGACTGAAATGATTGCTTCTATCTCCTAGGTCTAATAAAACAATTTGGCTCTTTAATGGGCCTTGTTAGGGTTGAAGACCAATGTCTTTCTGGTACTACTTTTTGCATTATTGGTGCATTACCTGCTGAGTCATCAGCACAGAAACCAGAGGTTAATTTCACTTCTACTAAATGAAGCAGATAATCAGCCATCAGAGGACGGCTCCTGTGCTGTAAATAAGTCTTGACAAGCTGAGGGACAGCACTGTGTATCAGTCAGGCCTCTTCACACCATCTGTCCACAAATTAAGACAAAGTAAGGATATTAATTTGTTACATTTCAGAAGTTGTACTGACAAACCCACATGGACATTTTTAAATGGCGATGAATAACTGAAACATTTTACTAATATTCCAGTGAGTCATGGGTTATAGTTTTGCAAACTTCTTTTCCAACAGCAAATGTGTGGAAAGCGTTTTGACCAGATGTACAGCTAATGACTATCAAAGCAGATCCATTCCAAAGTATTATGCCACAGAGCATTTGCTACTTAGGTTGGAAGTGGTATGGCACAAGAACCTGATGGCACAAGAATCTGTTGGATTTCCCAGAGATGTTATATGGAGAATAAACTTTCAGCTAATGGGGAAGCTGTTACATGGTTTCAGGAGCCAGAAACATTTATGAAAAAAAATGAGCTCACCAAAGTAATGTGGAAAATAATTCCTGGAAATTGCTGAGGTGAGAGCACACCTTATCTATTTCACTAAATCCATGCAACATGAAGGCAGAGCAGTGGTTCGACTGATCTTACACTAAATCACACCAGCTTGCTGTGGAAGCAGGAATGGATGTATCTGCAGGAGAACGAGTTTTACAGATGCATTTTAATTATTCATAACATGATATGTCTATTCATGTGCAACTATTTCATTCTCAGATAAAATAGAGTTCAAAGGGTTCAAAGGTCAGGTATGTATTAATGACTGAAGTATAAAAATATCAGAGTTATTCTAATAATCTCCAAAGTAAGCACTACGATAACAGGGAATCCAGAGCTGGAGTTGAATTGAAAAGAAATGAAGGCACAAAGCAATTTTCATTTTTCTTTGGAACAGTGCCACACAGTAACTACAAGGCTATGAAGTAACTGCAAGGCTGTGATTAATGAGTAATAACGCTTCCATATCTAGATTAGGCTAAACAGCTTTTTAAAGACAGTGTTTTTAATTTTCCTTCTTCATTACAAGACAGACAAAATTAGGCATCTAAACAGAATCTAACAAGATACATTTTTGTACAATGTTTCAAATCACAGGTCCATAATGATCCAATATAATGGGAGCTTGGACATCTAGTTTATCTGCTGACATCTGAAGTTAGATGTCATAATCTACAGCTGAATCCTACCCTTAATAACTCCCTTAGAATGGAGTAATGCCCTTCAGTGATGTGCCTCTGCACATTTACCCTATGGAGATCAGAGGTAACAGTCTTAAATTAAGGAGCTAATTTTTCATTTGCTAAACTTAGATGAGATAAGAACCACCTACGGTTCGGAGAAGTACTTTCCAAGCATTTTTAATTAATGGTGATCAGATTCTCATTAAAACCAGAGGAAAACCTGTCACTGAATTGTGTCCTAAGTTAAAATAAATAGAGTGAATGAAGTTTTGGACTAGGTTAATATTGAAGTTTGTTTCTATAAGAAACTTTAATATTATTACTTGAAATTGTCTGTTAAATTTTATTCTTAAAAACCCCCAGTAACTACGTGCAGTGGTAAGGTGTAAGAGATGAACACTGCTAAAACTTGTAGGATTTATTCAGTGAGATGAAATATTAATTAAATCATTATTAATTGAATGACTCAGTTTTGGTAAATTAATCCACAGCATCATCACACAGTAAATAATTAGATTAGAAATTATTAAAATGATTCAAAAATGCACTCATTAAAATTTTAAAAAATACATACAACTATAAAGAATATATAATGTATAAAATTATATGCATCAAGCTAAAACTGATTTCTAATTAAGTGGAAACAGAGGGCTTCACAAGATCTAACTTACCCTGTTTTTGGCTACTGCCAGGTTTCTGTGCTTTGCACTGAAGTGTTTCATCCTGGTGACTTCTTGGAGCCTGGTGTCTGTTCTCATTTGGCAAAGTGATGAGTCATACACCAGTGGGTTTTGATTTTGATCCTGGCCTAGGTGAACTAAACCTCTGTAATCATTTATTTAACATCACCCTTGCTAACAGCACCTTATAATACTGCATTCTTCCTCTTTTTTCCTAGTATTTTCTGTTGCTGCGTTCCATTCAATTATCAAAGCTAAGATCCATCACAGCTGTATCTATAGTCCATGTTTTACTGTGTTTAAGGTTAAGCACGATTAAATGGTTGGACATAGAAGCTATGAAACTTCCTTTCAATCACTAGGAGGTGGGAAACAGAAGACAGTTGAAATAAAACATATTTGGAAGAGTTGGTTAAGTTGGTTTTAGTAACGCTTACTTAAGCTGCGTTTATGGATAGTTATTGTGTCTATAATATTGCTTAAAAAACAGGATATTCTTCTTTGGGATAAATGTTGAGGTTAAATTATGTATGTCTCTTTCAGCAATTCAGGATGTAGTTTTTGAGTGTAAAATGAATGTTCAGAATATATTAACTTCTCAGTTTTTAGGGTGAGAATCCATGAGAACTGGTTTTGTAAAGCCCTGTTCTTAGCACAATAAGCATATAAAGAAGAGAAAAAGGGAATCAAATTGTCCGTCAAAATAGCTGAGTTGAATTGCTTTTGAAGACTTGTGATTGCACGTAGTTATAGTAGCATAGCTGATCACAGCAAGGGAAAGATGTTCTCCTAGCTTAGAAAGTTTGGCTGAAGAGCATGGTCAAATGAAAATGCTTGCTTTACTTATCTTCTCTTGGATAATTCTCCACAAGGACCTCAGAAAAGATCTGAGGTAGTTTACCAATGGGAATCAGAATACTCTCTTATATGTTACTTCATGCAGTTTCCCCTCTCCTAAGTGCCAACAACATTGGTTCTTATTCCCGTTAAAAGAAGGGAAAGAAGCCCAAAAGTTAGAAAGAAGTATGGATGGCCTTTGCTAGTATGACTAGTGATTTATGGTGTTACATGTATTTCATATTTGAAATATAGAAAGTGAGTTAGGTTTCCTCATAAATTACCGCAAACTAGTTTAGCTTGAAGAAAAAGAAATTAAATTTATTTTTCAATACGTAGAGAATTTCTTCTAGTAAGTTTCTCCTTAATTTTATAGCTTTGGTATTGGAGGAAGTACATTACCTTACTTAACCTCTCCAAAACAGTTAGTTCCATTATTTATTAAACTGTATTTTCCCGTAGTGTTTTCTAAATTGAGACTAAGAAGTAACATTCAAGTTCTAGGTAATTCTTCTTTAAAGCTAATAACTGCTCCTTTTTTATGGTGAACTGATATTTGAGAAATACTTCACTGTTCCATAGCTGTGTCTTTTTCTAGTAAAAATTCTTTGGGAGCTGCAAGCCAAAGTAGTTTGTTTAAGTTTTGAAGCTGTGCAGCATAGTCTATAAATCAGACCTTCCTTAGAGTCCCTCAATATTGGCTTGAGAGAAAGAGAGTTTCGTAATGAATTTTGTTCTTTATTCTCACACTCTTAGCTGTATATATTTTTACTTTTAGATGTGCTCATGCTACACAGAAATGAGCTCTCTCCATGGAGTGCAGAAGAAACAACCTGCATCAGCAGGTAAACACGAAGGGCATTTCCAAAGTTTTCTTGTATCTTTTCTCTCTCTTCCCTTTTTACTTCATGCTTACTTGGATTATCAAGATGAAACAGAAGAGGTTTAAAATAAATTAAAACTTAATTTGCATGCAAGGATTGAGCTCATTACCATGGGCAAATAATCAGCCTCGTTTGCTTTGAGAAGTCTCTGGTATTATGACTTTGAGGAGTAGCTGCTTGGTGGCCGTTGGAGCATTATGCATGCCACTTTTCATTCAGTATAAGGTTTTGAGAAGCATTAGAAGGAGCTGCTCACATGCTATTTGGAAAAGCCTGGTCAAAATATGAGCTCTTGTTTATTTATTTTCTGGATAACGCATCTGTCTGGGTGTGCAGGATTGCTTTGCTCTTATTCCAAGCAGAGCTTACCTGGTATCAATATCCTGTTGTGACTGTGATCTGGCTGTTGCCTGTATTAAAGCTGATATAACAAGTGGAATCCCAGAAGAGACAAAAGGGCCATAGGAGAGCACAGGATGGCATTTGGGAGGCTCTGTTCACTTCTTTTGGTTCACATAGCAACAAGCATCTGCAACCTCTGATGGCAGACCAACAGGGAGTTCTGGGAACCTCAGGTGTCAGACCTGGAAGTCAATCAAGCACCAGAGACAAAAGGGCTTTGAACAAGTCCTTTCAATTGGTCATTTTCATTCAATGCTGGCTTAAATGATTTCTCCCTTTAATCTGCTTACTCTGTGATATGTATACTACCTCTCTTTAATCAACAGTGATTTCATGCATCAAATTACTTTCAACAATCATCCTCTTGCACTAATTACATTTGTACGAACTGTATTTCCTTGATTTATCCTGTTTTTACTAATGAGCCAGTGATGTTACCGTCATGTTTCTTTGAGCTGTATTTGAAATGTTTAATTTTCTTTGTGTGCTTTCCCCCTTTCTTTAAAAAAAAATAAAAATCTCTTATCCATATATATTAACCAAATAGGAATATTTTAATGCAGTGACGCCAGAAGCATCTTTGGTACTGCTACAAACCATCGGCAAACTGGAGACTTACCCTCAGTAACTCAATAGCTACAGGGACACACAGATTAGATACACAAAGTATTGGGGGCTGAATCCTGCAGTGTTCTGAGCACTTCTGTCAAGTAAGAAATGGAGTCAGTTCTTGATCAGCAGTTTGCAGATCCCCATGCAGAGAAATCCAAAGGAAAACTGTACCTCAAAGCACTTTTTCATTTGGCACAATACAAATGTATAGAGTTTTCTTACTAGGTGTACTTTGCAAAGTAATTTTAAAATGCATCGTTAGCAACTGTGGAAAGCACCATGATTAGCAAACAAACACTCATCTTTACAAAAGACTTGTTATTTATTGGAAGGGAAAAGGATTATTTCTGTTTGAAAAAAAAAAATTCTTCCTTAGTCCCATTCCTATCACATCAAGGTGGAAATTTGTCCCCATTGAAAAGGCTTGGGAAAAGCTTAAACTGCTAGAGTTCAAGTGGTTTAAGGCCTTTTTCTGGCTGCCTTTATATTTCAGATTTCAGGTGTTACGAAGTTAAATTCTCCAGCCTTATCTGCTATGAAAATTACCTGTTCCTAACAAAAGCTGTTGGCAATGGATAAAACTAAAGAAATGTTAAAAGCAGCTCAAACGCAAATATAGACAAGGGCAAATCATGTTTTGCACTGCTTCAGAAACAGTGTGTAATTCTAGTGCAGAATCAAATCCTGCACTCTTCATCACGTGAACATATGTTAATGATGTTCAATGCCATACAGAAACAGTGAAAACAAAAAATATTCTGCTAGTCACAGAAGCATGAGGTTTCAGGAGGCAATGCCAAATGGTTTGTTTATCCATTTAGTTTTTTTTATAAGTGTTGAGTTTTAAATATCTTTGCATAGTAATCTGGGAAGAAAAGAACGTCTTTTTCCCATGTTAGCATTAGTTATTTACATGTATATTTAAAAAGCAAAAGCATTTCCTCTCATGGAAAATACAGAAGACGTTATCCTAAAATTTTTCATGGCCCTATTGTCAGTGGGCTTTTAAAATGAGCTGATGTGTGTGGAAACACATGTACTCATTCATCATCTGGTTTATGACTGGGGATACCATTCTTTCTCAGCCAGAGACAAAACACTCATTTTTCTTCTGAAATGTCATTTAGGCCAGCATCACAGTGGAACAAGTTTAGATTTATATGTAATAATGATCATACTTAATAAAACACTACTTATTATATTTTGTACTTACTGTTTCATGCTATATGGAACATGAGGAGACAGGAGGGATAGGATTCAAGTTCAGATTAAGACAGCTAACTCTAGATGTCTGTGTTGTGTAAACTCCCTTTCTAGTCAACTGTCAATACAGTCAGTGGAGCCTAGAGATTTATTCATCTGGCTAGCCGGTAGACGTTAACTTTTACATTAAGTTTAACGACATTATTTAAGCTCTGCTGTCTGTATTGACTAGATCTCTAGCAACTACCCTGGCAGCTGAAAACACTTAGCTCACCTATAGACATGCAAATTTAAGTATCTTATTTAGTGACCCTTCCATCATCGGTTTCTATGCAAGCTGTTATTTCTACCGCGCTTTCTTATGTTGATGTCCATCTGCAGACCACTTTTAAAGACGATGTTATCCTCCATTCAGCAACAGGAAAGGACCTATAGAAAGATTGAGTAATTGGCTTAAGTTCACTTATCAGAAACAGACTACTAAGAGTTTTTGGATGAGATTTGATGTTCAGAGGGTCAAATAATCATATTTACTAGCTATTCACAACATTCATGGTCTAATGACTTACAGGCACTCACACATTGGCAGTTTCTGAAAGCAGTGCAGACAACGAAGCTCTCAAATTACTCAAAACTCCTTAGCCTTTGCTGTTCATTGGATGGACTCTGACTTTGCAACACTTAGTTTGTAACCGTATGTCTTCCACCACTGTGTCTTCGTGTGTCTGCTTTATGGCATATTTACGTAAAATACTCCCTGTAGTGCCATCTTTGGCATTATTTGGGCCATTAAGCCTGTTGCTCATGACATTTACATCAGACTTTCCAGTTTAAATTCAGAAAGCATTTAAACATGTGTTTAATTCATCCCTGTTTAAGACATCTTTTGATTCTCATGTTTAATCAATATTTTAACTACTGCACAAAGGAGCATAAGATGTGCATAAAGTTTTATTTGTGAGGTCCACAGCTGATGCATAAATTGTCTTCAAATTTACTTGGGTGGTCCTGGGGGCAGGAATCCAGAACAATGAGAGAATGAAAGGGGGAAAATTAAAAAAAAATAAAAAAGAGGGAATAGAGAGAGACAGAGAAGGGGAAAATCTCTTCCTGGTGGCCAGCTGGGAAATGAAGTGGTGGGGTCCCCAGAAGAACATCCTCCTCTCTTGCACATCCTCTCCAGCGCAACAGTGCAGCAAGTGGTGATAACCATGATGATTTTTTCAGCCATGCGTTTTCCCTGGTACTGTGTGTTTTTCCTCAGGACCTGGCCAAACTCACTGTTTTTTTCCTGTTTATGATGCTTTTAGCACTGATGGGAGCATACTTAATCAGGTGCAAGTGTTACACACTGACTGATTCCTGAGTTTTGGGCATGCATGTTGTTGGGTAATGCTTATCAGCTATTTATGACTATTATCTGCAATGTTATTCACAAAATCTTGTATTCCTGCAGTATAAACTAAGAGCAAAAAAACAAGGGATAGGGAAACGGAGTAAGGGAGATGATTCTCATGCCAGTGGCAGTGGCACCCCATGAGAATCTCCCATGGCTACAACATTGGGGTTGGCAGATGCAAGGCCGTGAGAATAAAAACATGAGAAAAAGAGCATGGGAACAAAAGGGTGAAAATACTGTCACATCTTTAGGTGAGAGGTTGCACAGCTGGAAGTGAAAGTCAGACTACAGGTTGCAAATGGAGGGCCCTTAGCATTACGAAGGTTAAGATACTTCAGTCACCGTGCAGTGTAAGTGTATGTGCTTAAAGACAAACACCCTCTTAGGTGCACTGAGAAATGGAGATGTTCTTCTGAGCTGAGGTCCATGTGAACTACATTATAGAAGAGGCTCAATTTTAGTCAGGTAAACAGTGACCTATTCCATCGCAAAGCATCTTACGCTACCTGTTGGTTTGAGATTGACCGTTAGGAGTGGACAAAAGGTATCTGAGTGTGGTGTCAATACTTCAAGGTCTAACTAGATCAGAATACAGAATACAGTTCTGCAGGTGCAGAATCTTGTCTACATTTTGATTTCTGTGAAGTGCAAGACCTTGGACAGGAAAAATCAAGTGGAAATAATAATTTACAAAGTTTTTCCACAAGTAGCATGGAGGAATTCACTCTGAAGTCCTTCACAGAGTTGAAATGTTACAGGTCTGGACAATTATTGCAATGTTTTTAGTTACCAGTCTATGTACCTGTGGTGTTATTTATTAGTCTATTCATTAATATAAAAAGCATACTGCTTTTAATTTGATAATTCCAAAGTATTGTTGCTGATTTACAAGCCAATAATAAACATGAAGTCAATAAAACAAAAAGTCAAAAGCATTTACACTTTCTAACAGTAATTTGGGATTGCATCACCTTTCAACACAAACATCTTTATATTTTACCTATTAAATGTAATTTTGAATCAACTATTCTAGCTTGGGCTATGCACGTCTGTGGCTCTTGCTAGCTTCACCAATGTACAAGTTAGCAGAGTATTTCTGAAAAAGTCCCTGTTAGTGTGGATTCTTTTAGTCAGTGCTGGTCCACTAAAGCCAGCAGGTTTTGGAGATCTCTAATTCCCAGTTTTTAGAGAATTACTCAGACAGAAAAACCTGTGTTTTACTTGTACATATCAGTGATTACACTTTGAGAAGCAAGAATGGAAAGATTATTGAAGGTTCATGGAGAACTACATTTTGACAAGAAATGACATTTTTTGTCATACCAGCTTGTAAGGCATAATAGAGTTTGCAATAGTATTTGCTTTTGTTCTCAAACTACCTTCAAATGCTGACAGTTATTTTCCAAAGATTGCAGTTGACATCTAACCTTGGAACTGTTGGATGATTCACCAAGTGTATGGTTCTAGTCTTGGGACAGATTTGGAATCAATGTCCATTTTTCTAAGGAGTATTGCAAATGGGTATTACAGGTTTCCTCCCACAGAAATTTGAATTTACCATGGCTATTGACAGTAATGTATGGATGGTCGGATGGTTATCAATCTACTACACGGTATCCTGGTTGTCATACATTTTTGTGGTAATCTAGCTAATATGTGTAACAGGAAGCACATTACTCAGTAAAGATATATTAACATCTCAAAACCCATTTGATAAGGTGTATTGAGATTATTGGTGTTAAACATACAATACAGGTGCACTGAGATGTCCTTTCAGACGGTGACAGAAATGGTAGAATCGGAGGGTGGAATTGCACTGCCCTCACTCAGGGCCAGTAATTTGGGGCAGTTGCTGAGTTTTTTTCTAGTCTAATGCAGAGACTCACATTCTCAGAGTATGATTCATCCTTTCTGAAGAGGTGTGTAAAGCACCTGTTGATGCTTTTTGCTTTCCAATTAAGTTTAACAAGGACAAGTGTGGATGTGTGAAGAGGGAGAAAAAGAGGTTAATCTGGAACCAAATAATAAAGATATAGATGCTCTTTGACAATTTAGATAGATAACACTTGATAATGCTTCAAGAGACTGTTCATAAAACATACAGACATCTAAAAACACTTTCCAAACAAGACGTTATTTGGGCATCCAATTAGGCAGGGGAAACTTTGTGAGTGTCATGGGCATGGTATTTAGTCCATCTGTAGTTGAATAGTAGCAGTTTGTGTCATTCCTTGGAATTAGCTTTCCTAAGTATAGAGTCTACTGTGAGTTGTACTTACCTCTGAATCATAAACACATGGATCACAATTAAGATGTTTTAAAAATGCTGTCAAATAAAAGCATCTTCCAGATTACTAGCTACCCGGATTGCTAGTTTACACTTTAGCCTCCATTTTGTACATCTATCTGGGATGAAATAAGTAAAGAATTGCTATGATAATAACATTTCAGGTTTCATTAACATTTCCTTTTCTTATTTCTTCCCTTCTTTCCACTATTTACTTAGTCTTTCGTCTAAACAAGAAAGTGTGCTTTGCAGAAAGTTAGCAAGCAAAGAAGACATCAGCACTGAACAATATTGCTACTTACCACTTGTTTTGTGGAAGTTTAGTAATACAATTGAATTAATTTACTGAGGTTAGAATAACCTGATTTCAAAGATATGGAACATTTTCAGTCTTCATAGATTTCACCAGACTGGTTTGCTAAGGAGAGGCTTAGATGGACTTCTAAATGAAAGCAGAATAGTTAGACACAATAAAATTTGAAAGCAATGTAATCCTTTTGGCTCTTTGCTGGAAAGAGTTTCTGCTGTTTCATGTGAATCTCAAGTAAATATGACCCAATGCACACTCTTGCTGTCAAACCTGGCAAAGTTACAGCCAAAATAAATTGCACAGAGAGAATGCTAATAATTTTTTTTCAGTTAACTATAGCAGACTCCTCTAATAAATTATCATCAATATTTTATTAGGTTTTTTTTATATTATGAAGAAGAAAAAAACACAGTGTGGAAAAATCAGCAGTCTTTAATGAAGGTTCTATCATTTTTGTTGCATTCTACATTTTTAATTTTGAAATTTTTGCCGTTGCTGTAGAGTATCATATTTGGCACTTTAATAATTCACTTTCTTTTTACTGTTACAGAAAAGAATTGCTCTATTGACTCCATCACTTATCCTAAAGAACATTGTATTTTCATCTTCAACTAGCAAAATGCTTCAGGTGGAATTTTTCCAGTTTAACTTCACCTGTCTGAAATTTACCTGTGTGAAAAACAATCTCCCACTATAACGTGAATCCCCTTGCTAACAAAACCAGGCAGATAGACAGTGCTTATTCCTAGGATAAATGAGATGATCTGTCCTTTTGCAGAGGATATCCTTTCTTTATTAAATGGCTAAACTGAACCCCACCTCAGAAGACAATTGTCTGTACAATAAATAAAGAGATGTAGGGATGGATGATTCAAGACAAGTATACTTAACTCTGAAAGTCAACAGTTTCAATACGCCTCACTGTTTGGGTACTGAGAATCAGCCTAATCTAACTAATACAAATTCAGCCAGATGCTGCTCCTGGTTTGCCATCAAAACAAGTAGACGTCCTCCTGAGGTAGCTGAAGATATCTGATTAGGAGGTATAACATGTAAATATAATGTGAATAGATACCATATGGATGTGCTCTCTCTCCATTGATTATTGCGGTATAGAAAAAGCTTAGGCTTGACCTTTGACCTTTGGATGGTGGTATGGTTTAACCCCAGATGACAACTAAACACCAACCAGCTGTTTGCTCACTCCCTTCCAGTAGGATGGGAGAGAGAATTGGAAAGGTAAAAGTAAGAAAACTCATGGGTTGAGATAAAGACAGTTTAATAGGTAAAGCAAAAGCTGCACACCCAAACAAAGCAAAATAAGGTCTTCATTCAATACTTTCCGTCAGCAGTNTAGCCCCATACAACCTGCTATGGAGAAATGTCCCAGCCAAAACCAGTACAAATGGTCAAGGCTAGGTGAGATGAATCTACACATTAAAATTTTGTTGAACCTAAGTCCATAGAATCATAGAATCGTCTAGGTTAGAAGGGACCTTTAAGATCATTGAGTCCAATCATCAACCTAACATTGCCAAAACTACCACTAAACCATGTCGCTAAGCACCACGTCTACACATCTTTTAAATACCTCCACGGATGACAATTCCATCATTTCCCTAAGCAGCCTGTTCCAATGTTTGATAAACCTTTCTGTGAAGATGTTTTTCCTAATATCCAATCTAAACCTCCCCTGGCATAACTTGAGACCATTTCCTCTTATCCTACTGCTTTTTACTTGGGAGAAGAGACTGACACCCACCTTGCTACAACCTCCTTTCAGGTAGTCGTAGAGAGTGATACGGTCTCCCCTCAGCCTCCTTTTCTCCAGACTAAACAACCCCAGTTCCCTCAGCCACTCCTCATAAGACTTGTTCTTTAGACCCTTTACCAGCTTTGTTGTCCTTCTCTGGACACACTCCAGAATCTCAATGTCTTTCTTGTAGTGAGGTGCTCAAAACTGAACACAGTATTCGAGGTGGGGCCTCACCAGTGCCAAGTACAGGGGAATGATCACTTCCCTAGTCCTGCTGGCCACACTGTTGCTGATACAGGCCACGATGCTGTTGGCCTTCTTGGCTACCTGGGCACACTGCTGGCTCATATTCAGCCGGCTGTCGACCAACACCCCCAGGTCCTTTTCTGCCAGGCAGCTTTCCAGCTGTTTTTCCCCAAGTCTGTAGCACTTTGCCTGAAGCACTGAAGTGCTTCGCCCTACTGGAATCAACAGTAGCAAAGGTGGGAATGCTTCCCTCCTATGTTCAGGTCTGTTATAGTTACATACGATTATTCACTTTAAGTGCACATTTGTCCCGTTTCAAAACACAAATAAGAAAATTAGATTAAAATATACATTAAATTCAACATTGGTAAACCAAACAAACTTGTGAATTCACAAGAGAAAGAAATGTATTTACTATATCTATTAACTACATTTAGATAAACATACTGAAGTTTAAGTAGTAATGAAATGGGATTCATGGTGAATCATGTTTTGCATTTGTTAGTGAGGTAAGGATTCAAACAAACTAAATAGAAATTTAAGCATGTAAATCTTCCTACATTTATGTGCAAAACTGGCCCTCTATTTGCAGTATATGTAAATTGCTGTGTATGTAGAACTGTGAAAGAGCATTTAAACTATATTTTTCCATTTAATATGTATAGATTTACATTGAAAATAGTATTTTATTTTGAGCATCAAAGACATTCTTTATTATGACTTATTGAAATTTCATACATTTAGTATGTGAATCTTTTACATTGCCTCAGCTGGCAGAGCTGTTCTATTTAATTGGCAGAGAAGCAAACACACTCTGCAGACTATAAATGAATAAAACCAGGTGTCTAGACAATGACATTATTGGCAGGTTGGTAAAGGGGTTAATAGAATTCCACAAGGGAAGTTCCCTTTTATCAGCTGAAGTAGATGCCTGTAGCAGATTGTTGACCCTGTTAAAAATCTTTGTCTTCTTCTGTGTTTGTAAAGGAGACAATGTATTTCTCTCTTTTCTCATGTTGTTGATTTCTGTATTGTTTTAAACCAAAGGAAAACAAAACATTACAAAATCCCTGATGTTCACGTTCACAGTAAACACAGGTAATTGATAACAAGAGGTTAATGTCTGTATCGTTAAAAATGTGAAATCAACTGGCTTCCATGAATGAAAACTGATAAATTCCAAACACAAATATGATTTATAAGCCTACATGTCTGGATAGATAATTGGAGAGATACAGTCAAGGACTTTCTTTTTCTAAGGATTATTAACACATGATTTTAAAAGATCATCAACTGAATCTAGTAATTAGGTAAGACTCTTGCTCAAAGTGATTGGTTTTGTCATGGACTGTATCTATATGTCCCAGCCTCCTTAAATGAGTTTACCTTCGAGAATGGTCACCATGCAGCTGGGTTTGGCCTATACTCCCTTGAGCTCCCTGGGTTGTTCAGGCTGCATCTACCACCTCTGCTTCAGGCAGCTTCAGCATTTACCCCTGCCCTTTCTGGTACCCGGGCACAGAGCCAGTCCCTTGTGACCCATCTTCCTAGCCTCCAGAGGTCGATTCTGGTGTCTTTAACCACTCCAGTAGCCGAAGACCAGACCATAAATATTACGAGTACTTTCACTATTTTTTAAAACAAATCCTGTTTTTGAAACAATTAATGTAGTTTCTAAAGATGGCTTTATAAAATGGTCATCCTTTAGTCAAGAAAAAAACACTAGATATGGAGAAATAATTCCCTCACTCAGCATGCTCAATACTTCTGAGCTTACTTTAAGGTCCGTAAAATACCTTCAGGAATTCCAGGTGTCTTTTTCAATTCTAGCTCTAGTGATTTTTTTTTCTTACTAATTCTGCTTGGTAGTGACAATGCATTATTTCCACTTGCCTAATCTTGGAGAATCAAAAATTCCTGCTCTTCAGTGAGCAAATGTCTTTTGGGGGTAAACAGTTCTATATTTTGTTGTCTATTTTCCTTTTTTTTTATTGATTTTTTTTTCTGTGGTTTACTTGGTGGTCTGGAAATACCTTGGCATTTTGGCACTGTGGCATTTGGGCACTGTGGCATTTCCTAGGTGGAAGCCATATTACTATTCCAAAATTACTTGCAGAAGGATGAAAATGTGTTCAGGGTAGCAATCCTCAGTTGTCCTTGTCTCACTTCCTAGAATATTGCAGGAGCTATATGACACTAACCTTGTTAGCAAGCAATTCTTTGAGACTTCTGGGTACATCCAGTGAAATGGAAGCAAGTAAAACCAAGCAGAGTTCCTATTTTTTACACAGACAAGTGTCCAAAAGTGTCATATTATGCTGTGGAATGGCTTCACAGTTGTCTGGGTTTTTTTATTGTTATTGTTTTTACTATTAGACTGTTATCTTTCTTGTTGGAAAACACATATACTGCTGCTTGACATAAGGAATTTCTTTAGAACAAGGTTGGACTGATTATTTATTTTTTGGTAGATGGAGTGAAGACACATTATTTCCCAGCTTCTGTGAACTACCACAGCAGGACTCAGATGGTGTCATCCATTGTGAATTATGGGAAGTCACCCCCTATGCTCAGTTTACGAGACAAAAAAAATGTTTTTTCACCCAACGTCAGAGTTACTGCTTCATTTTATTTGCATAGCATCTAACAGATTTCATCTTGTGACAAAGTTTATGTGTTGCAAAAGAGGCAGAAAAGTGCTGAGAAGAGTCGACCTGGCATTTTAAAACAACTCTAAAAAATACACCGCTTAGTCAACAACATGGATATATATGTGTGTGTGTGCATGTGTACATTTCATGTGCTAGATAAAATGATTTATTCAAAGAGATTCAGCATGAAGTTTTTTCTTTTTTTTCCAACTAGCATAGATGGTCTAATAAAATTTATTATTTCTCCTTAAATGTTGCCTTCCTTATTGAAATATACCAGTAAACAATATATATTATTAAATGGTTGACCCACATATGTAATGCAGTATAACATGTTATTGTTATTCTATGTCATTTAACATGACTTCAGTTTTCAGGGCAACATTCTCTCCCTCCACTTTTCATGTTGAACAAAACCTTGTCCCACTAAACTTCCCAGTCATGTTACACTTTTTTCTTGCACACAAATTATTTATAAAAAACTTCAAATACCTTCAAAACCTTTATTAAAATTTAAGGCTAATAGTCTATATTATCTGTCCATTTACTTTGCAAATTGCCCCAATAACTGTTCAGCTCTGCACACGCTAAAGTACCACTTAATGTGAATAAGAATGGTAGAATTTGAAATCTTAATGCTTCATAAAAATTTTAATATTATTAGGACCAGTTACTATCAATATTGAGAAAGAACGAGAGAAGAGTTGTTTTAGTTCATACCACAGGTCAAAAAAATTAATGGTCTTGCATTTGATGTCTCTAATACCATTTCTAATGATGAGGGATAAAGTGAATGTCATTTGTATTTATATAATCTGTCCCTCTCTCTTCTAAAATGCATATATTATGCAGCTGGCATCGATACACATGATTTGCACTGCTTTCTTGCAGAATAATGATACCATATATTGTATATATATGTTTATGTTGAACACCTTTCTTGTTTCTTTGTATTTCCTCTTTTCTCTGGATCTCTTTTCTCTTGTACTTTCTAAGATCTGGATTGACAATTTGAGGAGACCTTGGTACCTGCTGTTTTCCTGAAGACAATCACTTCTACAATGTCCTGTCCTATACTCTTTCCAATCAACTTCACTGTGTAGCTGGCACTATCAGGAATAAGATGTGGGATGGGACTACAGCTCTGCTTGAGTTCTTCTGTAATATGTTAGTGCTTGTTGCCCCACAAACATCAAATGACGTAACGCAGTCAGCTGATACCCAGTGAAAGAGTATTTGGACAAATTGCTGAAGTTATTAATTCCTGAAAAATGAAAGCATCCAACAAGTGTTCTTTTCTACTTAGTGTCTAATTTGAATGATTTTCTAACATTTTTCATGTTAATGAATATAAATTGAAGGAAACACAGTTTTTAAAAGCTGCTGTTGGATATCTCCGACTTTATGCAAATTAACCTCCCAAACTACAAATCTGTACCTTTACTGTTATTCAGAAAATAAAATACAATTTTGAGTTTTGTTTTATACTACAAAGAGCAATATTTTTTTTTCAAACTTATTCATCATTATAAAGTACTGATTTTATATCATTTGGTCTCTTATGAGGCTTTTGTGGTAGCAAAAATTTTGAAGAGGTGATGGTGAAATTTTCTATGACATGCAATTTTCACCTGTGCCTTAAATCTCCAGTCAGGCAATCTTTGAATCATGTGCTTTAATACTTACTGAATTAGGATATAATAAAAAAAAAGATGTCAAAATCTTTAAAAACTTCTTTCTGAAGTGCAGTAAGCGCTGTGCAGGGAACAAAAGATAAAGCCTTAATTACTAATGAAATCCACACTTTAGTAGGGTACAGTTTACAGTCACCAGCAGGGAAAACTTGCAACTTTTCTTGACAACACACACTTTCTAGCAAGCTTTTGCTATCTCTTTTGAAAGGGATTTTCACTTCCCAGAACTACCATATGAAAATGTTACTTCTCAGTGCTCTATGCCACACTGCGTGTAGTGTTCCTTCTTTACAGAAGGGCAGTAGTGCTGTGAGACTTAAAGCAGCAAGCAAGACATATCTATAGAATTACAGTACAGTTTATTATAATTCCATTCTTCTCAGAATGAACTTAACATTTCTTAGTTTTGTACTTGTAATCCTGGCAAACATTTTACCAGATCATGAATGTGAATATTTTTCAGCATCTGAAAGCAGAGCACATTTTATCCAGTGCATTCCAAATTATGCTGGGATAGCTTAAGGCATTTTGATCTAAAGTCAGCATGCATAACCCATCTCCGTCTGTTGTGCTTTCTAATTCCATCATCTGTTTTTCTATTAATTTAGGTTTTTTTTTTTGGCTTCAGTCTTCCCATAAATGAATACTTCTATTTGTTGTCACTTTTCCTGAACCTATTCACTTGCAGATTCAGTGTGTTGCCATTTGTGTTCACCTTTTGTTTTCCTGTTGCATTCATTTTCCACAAAGGGTACATTTTTTTCCAGCCTTTCCAAAGCTGAGGTATTGTAGCTATTCAGGTAACCCAATCAGATGCTATACCACTCCCAGCTTTTGCAGACATAGTCAGAACAACTGGCATTCTGACTTCCTGGGGATAAGCCAGCAAAAGGTCTCCTTTGTTATGATATAATCTAAAATTTAATTGAGGTTTGTTCAGTAAAAATGAGAACTAGAGATGGCTGTTCCATTGGAATAATGCCCTATTACTGCTAGGGCACGAACATCAAAAGTTACCTCCTGAGCAAAGAAAAACACTGTTTTTCTAGCCCTTTGGATTTTTTAAATTTTTTTCTTTTTAATTTTTTTTTTATTTTTTAAATGCCATGTCTAGTTCCAGAGATGTGTTGGTCAGTGGTCAGTGTAACTGAACTGCTGCAGGAGTTTCAGCAAATGGGCTCGAAGAACATTTGTTGAGAGCCTGTATACACTTCTCAAGCCAATAACATTATTCTTTCAGTTTTACAAGTAGGAAATTCCCTCAAACAAACACATTAATATGAAGAACAAAAAGCACAAATTATTGGTAGTATAAATAGAACACCCTGGCATCATCGCACATTTGACCAGACTCCTTCTTCCAAGAGTTTTAGCTGACATCTTGGACTGTACATCAGTGTACTTTATTAATACAGACAAATTTAAGTGATCTTGTCTAATGCATTCCTTCAACTCACATTTTTTTGTGAAACATGATCTTGGGAATAATCAAAGGATTCTGTAATATCTTCTGCCAAACCATGTGAAATGTCAGATACAGAGATATTGATAAAATTGAACCCAGACAGCAATTTCTGATATTGCAGTTAATACAACAATGTCGTATCTGTTGAAATAACAGGGTGATGTGATACATCTTCAGCTCATTATGAAACTGCTGTGACCAGCAAGCAGACACTACAGGTCAGTTTACCAAGTACATTAGGAAGATAGATCCTCTGTTCCTCATAAACAAATATACAATCATCTCCTTTGTTTTCCAGACCAATTACTCATTTATTTTTTTTTAATAATAAGTCTTTTTATTCCTTAGTCTTAAAGGGATTATTGACTTTTACATCTTTTAAAAGTCTAAAATAATATTTTAAATTGTTACCAGAGCCCCACAATATTACGGCACGCAGCTGCAAATTGTTAACTATCTACTTGCTGTGCTGCTCCTGGGAAAGAGCTTCCCTGGCAGACAGAGGCAGTGACTAAGGGCTTGTTCTAACTTGTGTGAGTTTGACTTTGTGAACGAATGCAGCTGCACACCCCTTGTATCAGGCTAAGTGTGGTCTGTCAGAACAGAGCAAAGAAGCAGCAAGTGGGGTCATTCTGCGCCAGTGTTGTAGAAATATGTCCATTTAAAAAGTGTAAGAAATAGGAAAATCTCAATTTCATAAATTTGCAAGTACTAGGTCTCAAATTGATTTCTTGCAGTAAGATACTGAATGTTTAACTCCCATGAGCTGTGTACTCTGAATATAATACTGGAGAATATTTTTTATTATACTGAGATTAATCTGAACCTGTATCTGGTAACAGTTCTGTGGGTCAGTTTTTCAAGGCAGTTCAGGCACAGACTGAGGTGAACTGCTTTTACCGTAGAAGCCTTATTTGAAGCTTTAGCCATCATCTAGTTACTGTATAGTCTCTCTGTGGTGCAATGTGGTGCAATATGATGCTGTCAGTAATGTATTCCAGAAATATATGAGCCTCACAGTTACATAAACTTAATAGATAGATACCATTGGAATACAGAAAATCCGGGGTTTTTTATTAGGATTTTTTTTAAGTGTGTTGGTCAGTGGCTAAGCCAATGTGCAAACCAGTAAGCAACTTTCAGTGGCAGTAGCAATTCTTTTTCCAAGAAGTGTCATACATATCAACCTGAACGCAGAAATATCACTGTATCTCCCATAAAAGTGTCTGCAGACTAATTCAGAACAGGGAGAAATTTCAATCTACTGAACCTGCTACAAGATTGAATTAGCTTTTCATTTGGGAATTAAGGTTTGGGTATTGTGTTATTCATTACAGCTAGGCTGTCTCTAGAATTACTTCATGTGCATTGCTTGATATTGTATAACCTGTTCTGTCTTTCCAGACAAGAAATACAATTCATTAGAGAATAAATAAGTGAAGCAAAATGTATGAATCGGGAGTTATTGCCCTGAATCTTGTTTTTTGCAGGATAGATTTCTAATGGTTAGATTAAAGCTGAGCTACATTAAATAAGGAAGTCATTGTGGACTGGCTGCATCACATGTCTAACCTAAGCAGCTAAACCCTTTTAGGAATGTCTTATGTCCTTCCCTATGTGTACAGAAGAAACAAAAATAAGGTAAGCATAGTTAAAGGGAAGTTCTTACAAAACTTTCACAAGTGTCCCTTTCTCAGCATTTCTTGTCTGTGCACTGTTCAATAAAGCTGAGCAGAACACAAGACTCTCATTTGGTGAGAAATGGCAAGGCCTTAGATCCTCTCTGTTCATTTTGTAGAGCAAAATATAATTTCTTCTTTCTACGAGTGAGTCCTAAAGAATGAATAGGCCAACTTTGTTTAGGTCCTTGATTTTACTCTGTTAGAAAATCCCCTTGATAGTTTTTTCAAAAACTCTCACCATGAAAGTGTCTCCAAACCAGCTGGAATTTATGATCAAAACCAGAAATATGATCCCTCCTTCTGCTCTCAGAATGGAAGTTAAAGCTCAAAGAGGTAGTCCAGATTTTGCACAGTGAATACTTGGTTTGGGTCTCTCATCCCTGTGTAAACGATTATTAGCACTTCTGTGATGACTCCTTCTCAATTTCTAAAGAGAAATGCCATTCCTCTGGACCCTTTGGTAAAGTTATCTTTAGATATCTGCTACAGGTTTTTTCTTCTGACAAATTTTTCTTTTCAATAACTCATCTAAAAGTTCCCAACCAGGTCTTATGGGAAAGTGTAGTGTCCCTTCCCTGAAACTAGTCAGGAGTGGAAACTAGTATTCAGTCAAATCACTCATGGATCCCTTGTGCTGCTGGGACTGCCAGAATTTCCTCGTTGTCATTGCTTTTCCTAGGACTCTCTCACAATGGGATTTTACACTTCAGAGAAGGTTCAGTGTAGAACATGACACAATGTCAGCCTCAGAAAGAGGTGGTTGGTAAAGCTGACATCCTTCTCTCCTCACTCATTGTTCTCCTGTTCCTTTCTTCATGGTCTGATGTGTGACTGCTCTGTAGATTAGCCAGGGACACTGGCCACACACTGAAGGGTGGTCAACAAACTGTTTTCTACCCCTGCCAAGTCCACCGGTTTACACCGACCATGAGCAGAACTGACACACAAGTAATTTGATACGTCTCTGAAAATTGTTTCTGTGAAGAAACAAATAAATTATTTCACAGTGCTTCTAGATACTTACCATGTTTTTGCTATTGAGTTAACAGAACGCAGCTGCACTGCACCTGCTGTAGTGGGAATAAAGATATGGAGAGCTATTCAAAAGGCTTATAGAGAATTTAGAACTTTATGTAAGTATCTTGGATGAAGCTGTTCATCTTCTAACAAGTGCAGGTTGTGTAATAATTGTTCTGTATTGTCTTTCAATATAAAATATTGGAACTTAATAAGCTAGAGTGAGCTTGTGTATGAAAACAGGTGTTTAAGGAATGTGACACTAGTTTGTGTGTTTTCATAAAGGTTTTGCACTTAAAATTCAGTAGGATAAGGAAAGCCATTTGACAGTGGAGTAGTACAGAGCTGCGTGTTGCTGTGAATCTGTGACTGCACCCTGCCAATTCCTTTTAAATTCACCCCAGTGCAGCAAACAGGCACCTACACAGTGCATTCAAGAGGGTTACAAACAGACCAGCAAATTCAAGGAATGTACTATGGTCAATTCAGGATAATCTTATACTCATGCCCATCCCTTCTTTTATGATTTAATTATAACCCTCCAATAAAACCTATACATGATTCCAACCATTTAATGAACCCATGCTATAGATAAGTCAATTTAAAAAAAAAAAAAAAAAAGAAAAAAAAAATGAGGTCTGCCCAATATCTTCTACACACATTTTAATGACTAGTATGGAGTGCATCAATATGAACTGTGATTAACAGATAAATGAAGGGCACAGGGTGGCTTTTTCAAGAAAGAATCACTTGTAAGCCAACAATGTCATTTCAGTTTGCGAAGTAGCTGGTCTAAGTATTCATATCAATGTAGCAGCAGCAGCTGGTCATGAGCTAATCACATAAATATTTAGTTACAGCCTTGGATATTTTACAGGCACCAGTTCATGTTCCAGGGCAGTCAATGGACTAGAAAGTGAGTTCATAAACCTCAAGCAACAGTGGAGGATATAGGGCCATTATAAGATTAGGTATTTACTGGCTGAGAAGAACAGGGACCTTTTCCTTTCTATTAACTTTGTTATCAATAACTGTATTCATACTACCTTTATTCTGGGAGGTGTTTCCTACTCCCTTCTACTGGCTTGCAAAACTGTGTCCTGATGGCCTAGACTTAACAATAGAAAACTTGGTGGTGTGCTCATTACCCACAGGATGGGGCAGCAGCCTGTATCCAGATGGCAATAAAAAAACCCATGAGAAATACTCTCCAGTTGTGGTATGTTATGTCCTTTATCAGGCTTTCAGAGCATAAGACATATATTTCTGTACATAGTATAAATCTAGGCCTCTGATGGGTCCAGAGAAACATGCCACTCAGGGTGGCCATAGGTTCAGAGTAGAAAAAAAATGTACTGCTGTGTGTTCCTGTGCCCTGGAAAAATAAGAACTTTCTGGTGACTAAACATTCCACACTTATTGATTAAGAGTAGCATAATGTGGGGATGTGTTCTGTCACGCTCCTTATTTGTTTATTTTTTTATTTATTTTAATTATGTGCTAGTGTGTTTATAATATGTGCAGTGGATAGAAAAAGCCACAATAAAAACTTTCATAAACATTTCAGACTTGTATACATTGTAGATTTTTCTGATCTTGCTTTTGAGATATGCAGTGATTAAATAGAAATTGTGTGTGTGCATGTGCGTGTACGTGTTATGTGTTCTGTCAGCATGTTCCACGTTAAAACTACCAGTTTTATGAGTTATGTGTTTATTGGTGTACACTAAGAGTAGCACAAAAGAAAATAAATAGACAACTCCTACTCTCCACATGAACAAATTAAATGCAGCATAAACTAGTAAACACCTTAGGCAACGACATCCACTGATAGTAGTTAATATTCCCATCTGCTGTTCTTTCCTTTCTTTTGGCAGCAGGTTTTTGCTTACGTTGCACTCTGCTACATAGGAGAGCTGCGGTTCACAGGAGCAGAGTACCAGCCGCTCACCCCAATGCTAGGTTTGCCTGTTGCTAAAGCAACTGCAGAGATTACTAAATCCTGTACTGACTGAAGAATGGCATGAGGTGGTGGGAAGTGTAGATGAATAGGCAATAGTGTGCCATGCTGACATACTGCCAGTTCCAGGATGTGAGCTAGAACATGTGCTGACATTTGAAGTTTCAGCCTGAGACTACAACCCATAAGTGTGTGCCTTTGTACCACAATTAGGAGCATCTTTATCAGACTGTCATCCTACCTCTGGCTTGAAGGTCCTTCCACTGGTTGTTCCTTTTTTTATTTCTTCAGCTCACTTTCATTTTCCTCTCATGTAGACCAACAAGTCATGTAGTGTGATGATGCTTGAAATGTCTGGCAATAAAGTGGAAGAGAGAACATTATATTTTTCTTGGGTGAAAAAATGGGTGAGTACCTATTCCTTGACACAAAGACACAGTTTGCTCATTTTAGCACTTTTCTCTAGGCCTCTATATTTTTATTTCTTAGATCAGTTTCTGGAAACAACAGGTGAAAGCCATGAAAGAGAACAACTTAATACTTTACAGGAAAATCATTCTGCAATCCAGTTGAAAATATAAAAAGTTGTCATAAAGTTACCATAATAAGCTTTTGTGTGTGGGTGGGTTTGTTACCAACATAAAGTCATGTTTGTTGTTTTCTGGTTGACTAACTGACTGTGGACATAAGTGTCTTGAAGTCTTCAGAAATGAAAAGAAAGGTGGCATTTTGAATGATGGTGATCTCTCTTTGCGTACAAAGAAGTTTTTTAGAAGCCTGGTGACTGAACGATGTATCAGTGTGTAGGGGAGTGTGGTAAAGACCTGCAGAGCTTTTCTCACCCACTAACTTCACTGAGAGGCTTGAATGACAAATTTGAATATCCCACATTTCGTGGCAGAAAAAAAAATTACAAGAATGCTAATAAAATAATAAACTGGGCAGATATTACAGATCCACCCCCAACTCCCAAGAAAAATAACCCACAAGCTGCTCATGAAAGGACAGAAGGAGGAAAATAAGGACTGATGTTTGAGGATTTCACTACAAAGACGTGTCATCAGTGTGCATTTTCAAGACCATTTATGTCATGTGATACTAGATATAAGAAGTTGATAATAACCGAGCAAACCCACTGCTCAGATATCTGTCATATAGAAACTGAAAAAGTTGAGCAGGCTGAAAACAATGCCTAGGGATTAAACACTGTGAATGTTAACACATTAGGCAGAACAGCGAAGCTGCGATCCCTGGTTAATGCTGTCACAGCAGACGCAAAAAGAGATAGTCGAACATGTGTTTGGGCCATTTACTACAGCAAGAATTTGGGAATAGCTTGAAATAGGCAGTAATTGTGTGTTTATTTTTTTCGTTTCTGTTTGCAGCCTTATCATTAGAGAAAACTACTAGCAGTGGAGAAAAGAGCAAAAGGAAAATGTTTATACATAAATATTTTTTGGATGTTCAGTCTTTTGCCTAGGGACTAGAATGTCTGTTTCTTGACCCTTTGCTTCTCACTGTCCAAAGGCCACCCTCAGGCTGACTGTTGAACTGATACTCAGAGTTTATATAGGTCATCTGCAACATTGTCTTAATAAAATTAATCTGAGATAACCCTGCAGTCTTAACTGAAATTTTTCCTTGGGGAATACACTGGTGTATTGGCTTTGCGTGGCAAGGTTTTGGTAGCAGGGGGGCTACAGGGGTGGCTTCTGTGAGAAACTGCTAGAAGCTTCCACCATGTCCAATGGAGTCAATGCCAGCTGGCTCCAAGATGGACCTGCCTCTGGCCAAGGCTGAGCCCATCAGTGACAGTGGTATCCCCTTCTGTGACAACACATTTAAGAAAGTGAAAAATTTGCTGTGCTACAGCAACAGCAGCTGGGGAGAGGAGTGAGAATATGTGAGAGAAACAACCCTGCAGACACCAAGGTCAATGAAGAAGGAGGAGGAGGACGTGCTCCAGGCACCAGAGCAGAGCACCACCCAGTGCATGGTGGTTAACGGTGGAGTAGATATCCACCTGCAACACATGGAGGACCCCAGGCTGGAGCAGATGGATGCCCAAATGAGGCTGTGACCCTGTGGGAAGCCTGTGGTGGAGCAGGCTCCTAGCTGGACCTGTGAACCCATGGAGAGAGAGAAGCCCATGCTGGAGCAGGTTTGCTGGCAGGACTTGTGACCTTGTAGGGGACCTGTGCTGGAGCAATCTGTTCCTGAAAGACTGCACCCCGTGGAAAGGACCCACGCTGGAGCAGTTCATGAAGAACTGTAGCCTGTGGGAAGGACTCACATTGGAGAATTTCATGGAGAACTGTCTGCCATGGGAGGGACCCCACACTGGAGCAGGGGAAGACTATGAGGAGTCCTCCTCTGAGGAGGAAGGAGCAGCAGGGAGAATGTGTGATGAACGGCCTGCAAACCCTGTTCCCTGTCCCACTGCACCGCTCAGGGGGAGGAGATAGAGAATTTGGGAGTGAACTTAAGGTCAGGAAGAAGGGAGGATTGAGGGGAAGGTGTTTTAAGATTTAGTTTTTATTTTCTCACTATCCTACTCCAATTTTGATTGGTAATAAATTAAACTGATTTTGCCAAGTCAAGTCTGTTTTGCCCATGATGGTAACTGGGAAGTGATCTCCCTGTCCTTTTCTCGACCCACAAGCCTTTCATTGTATTTTCTCTCCCCTGTTCAGCTGAGGAGGGGAGTGATAGAGTGGCTTTGGTGGACACCCGGCATGCAGCCAGGGTCAACCCACCACAACTGGGAATTATGTTTAAATCATTATCTACTTTTCTTTGCTCATCAATTAATTAACAGCAAGGTAATTCATTGATAATAAAGTCACTTGTGAGGTTTGCAGTAAAGTCCCTCAGCAGCAACAGTTCTGCAGTGGCAAGTAGTGGCTAACATGAAATGGCATCCTTACCTGTTTGGTATTACACTTTAAGACACTTAAATGAGGCAAGACATTTGTGTCCAAATTAGTGCCCAATATTACAGAAGATTTGAAAGAAAGTTGTGACAGTTTTGTTCAGAATTCCTGCTAAACTCACACTTCTGGATATAGTCAGTTTAGATTAATAGCAATCCTGTCATACTCCTATGGCTGGCTGCAAGATGGGAGCGCACAGACTGGTGGAAAAGTTCTTAGCTGCCCTAGGTAGACTGTATGAAAAACAGGGGATAAAGATGGAAAAAGAGGTTATGAGTACAAGAATCAATCAGCATATAAAGGGCGAGGTTGAAATTAAAGGATAACAGAAAGCGACAAAGACATTTACAAAGAATTTCAGAAATATCAATGAAGGTTTATCTGTTTTGGAAACCAATTTTATCTATCCCACCTTCACCCTGTAAAGTCTCTTATCTCTCCTAACCTCCAGCTGAACTTGCCAGCACTGTCTACTGAATATATTTATGAGAATCCTGATACCTAGACAGAGGTATCTTCAGTCCCTTTCACCCTTACCACTTTGTACCTCTTGATATGTCTAGGCCTGTGTAAGCACTACTATACTTACAATTCTCAAGTACTATACAAATGAGTCTCAGTTTTGGTAACACAGCTCCCATCCACACTCAGACTCTTTGTAGCTACTTAAAAATGCTCTGTGCTGTCTAAAAAAAGACTGCTTTGATGTAAATTGGGATATCTTTAAACACATATACAAGCAGATGCAAGTAAATTCAAGTGCCCACATTCAGAGCCGCCAGACCTGATGAGCTGTGACCAAGCACCACACAGCTGTGTTAAGGTAATGATAATCTGAGCTAATGCATTCACCTGGGAGGCTGAGCTTGTTAGTTTGAACACAACACCATCCTAATATAACTACGTGGTTTGGAGCTAGTTCTCAGTATAGGTAGAGTGAACCCAAGTTGCCTATCTGGAGATGCATTCTCAGGGGTAAAATGGGTCAGGGGAATTTCAGTAGAACCACGTTCAGTTGACACGCAGTAGTTTGTTTGTTGAGGTTGAAAACTTCACACACTTTGGTTGTTTAAGTCAGAATACTGTTTTTAAAGAAAAAAAATAGGAAAACATGAATTGCTTTGAAAAATCCTGTTCTGACAGTTTTAAAGTGATGTGTTTTTTACTTTATTTTGCAATTAACATTTATTTAGATTTTTTAAAAAGATATGATGTACCACTGGAGAAAGGATAATAATCAGCAGGCTTGTGCTGAAGGGAGGTTTCATAAAATAACTTTCCTATTTTAAGAATTACAGCTCTGAAGTATATAATCAAAATAAGTGCTGAGATCTCTATTACTTTTGAGTCTTAAGGAAAGATCTGGCCAACATCTGCTGTTAATTGTTTGGGTACAACTGAACCTGTTTGGAAAAGGAGAGGAGGCTGGAAGAAAAAGTCCAGGGCCTACAACACTTGCACCAAGATAACGGGTTCTCATATATGACATACCATGCAGAATGAAACTTTTGATGAGGTACCCTCTGCAGTAGTTTCTGCATCTCACTAGATTTTGAATTTCGTATAATGAGGACTGTTCTCTGAAACAGAAGCAAAGTTCTGCTGATTACCCCATGACAAGTTTTCCCTCTCTCAGTCACAGAAGTTGCTGGCTAATGGCACAATTAACTTGTTTATTTCCTGAGGAACAGAAAAGACAATGTGACACAACAGCTCAGGAAGACTGCTGATCCCTGGATGAAGGTAACTCTTGAGATCCCTTTCTGCCTCACTCTCTCTGTTTCACTGTTACAAGACGGAAAGTAGCCGAACATTTAGACCATCGCAAAACCAACAGGGAAAACAAACCTTTTTCTTTTGATAATAATTTTGAGTTATTTTTAATTCAGCTACATATGTGCTGAAAGCAAGACATAAAACCTCAAAATGTGTTATGGAGTTGAATGCCTGTTCTCTTCACATCTCTAACAAGGACATAGGTGAAGGTGTAAATTTACATAGTATTGTCCTGCTTTTTTGACATCACTGGGTAATTTTCACCTGCTTAGATTCTTTAGTCAACTGCACAGTGTGAATGGATTATCTCAAATGGGAGTTAAAGTGAGTGCAAAAAAAGACTAATATTTGTATTACTCCTGAATTTTACTATGAAGCTTTAATACCATATGTTCATGATTTTTCTTTTATCACCTACATCTGTCTAACCACAGATAATTTCTTATGCTAGAGAAGACACATTAATGGCCCTCCGGTGAGTTAGCATTTTTCAAAACCTGGTATAAAAAATATCAACCTATTTTCATATTTAGCTATATTGTTAATAATTGTCTATGAATTAGAACTGATGAACTTTCTCTTTGGATACATTTGATGTTTCTGCTTGGTCTACATATTTGAAAATGAAATCCATTTCATCTAAGTATATAAATTAAGATTTGGATGGAAGTTAGGTAGAAGTTTAGATGGGAGTTTCTGAAATGCTAACTTTTGATATATGTTTCTTATCTTTCCTACAAAATGTCGTTTTCTTCATGATCACTTTCCAATGAGATGTTTTCTTTAACAGCAACATAATTAATGCTAACAAGATTGTCCTCTAAAATCTGAATGGAACTATAACTAAAAACATTGAATTCTCCCTTGATGCCATTGTATTCTGCTTGGTTTCTTCTATTCATGACTCTCTTCTCCCAGTGTTCCCTGTATAAACTTCAGGCAAGGATAACCTGGGGGCTGAAAGAACTGACTGATACAATAGGTTTGAGTAGAATGGGTGAATGGTTGGAAATTCAAAGTGTCATTCCAGGTGGTTGCCCTGCAGTTAAGGCTGCAGCTCCTGACAGAGCAAGGTCCTGGATGAATGTCACAATGTACACATAGTTTGAATCCAATCTACTGTGAAGACACCAGACCTACAATTCGTGTACGTAAGGAGCACAGCAGATGCTCTGAGAATAAATTGGCCTGAGATGTCTGGGGAGCACAGAGCTCACGCAGTATATGCTACAGGTACATATGCCTGTGGTTTTGCCTTGGTTTTCCCAAAGAGAACACATGAGTGAGGAGTGTGGGTGGTTGGGCATGCAGTGTAGGAGTAGTAAGAGACTGCTCAACCCTGCAGTATCTGGGTCAGGGCTGCATCTCTCCTAGCTTTTGTTCCAGCTATCTTACAAATATGCAAAGGTATCCTTCTTTAAGAACACATTACTGGATGACGATGTAAGAAAACATTTAAAAAACCCAAGCAAACAAAAACAACCCAAGGAGGATGTGAAACACCTCATATTGCATTGCTTGCACATTTGTTTCTGTTACTGGAAACTAAATGTTAAGTGAGGAAGGGGACTGCAGGAAGAGATGGGAGAGTTAAGGCAATTGACTGTTGATATGGAGAATTAATTTCTGTCCTGCTGCTGTGAGGGAGTTCCTATGGGCAAGTTGCTTGAATCAAACTTTACAAAGGCAGTCACTAATTGTGTGTTTGGGCATTAGCTATGAGCCCAACTTAACATCCTCCACCTTGATTTACATAATTGCTGAGCATTCACAGCAACAACTAAAATCATTGAGAGCTGGGCTTTGCAAATGTTCTGTACAGTGAGAAAAGAAATCCCAAATATTTCAAACTAGGTATATGCGAAAGTGAAAAGTGAAAACTTTTGTCTTTATTTTTTTTCCCAGTATCTATAAAATGGGCATATTAATAATCACTTATCTTACAGGAGTATTGTGAAGATAAATGAAATAATATTTGTGAAACAGAACTACTGCAGTGAAGACTGCTGTAAGAGGTTATGTTGGCACTAATAATTCCATCTTCAGAACTGAGTTCAAGCTATGTGCTGTAAAAACACCCTGTGGGTTTCAAGCTGAGCAATAAAGGTAAAGCAAAACGCTGAATAACTGTCCATTAATGTTGTACCGTTCATACTGTCCAGTGAATGAGACAGAGGATCTCTTGAAAATCTGGAAAGACGAGAGTGAAAACTAAAAATTGTATAATTGAGGAAACAACCAAAGGTTAAACCCAGTTTAAACCTGGTGTTTTCTATGGTGTAATCACTTGATTTAAAAATAGTTCTCCTTTAAGGTGAATGCCTATGAAACTAATAGCACCGTAGATACTGAAAATGACTGACAGCCAATGTAAGTATGAAAAAGTAATTAGTATGATTTTTTGTGGGAATGAGGTTTGGAGATGCTTTTAAAAACATATCCAACAGAGGAAGACTTTGTAATGTAATGTTGTAGCTTTGATAAGGCAGGAGGAGAAAAGGATGGAAAATAATGTAATTTAAAGGAAAAACAATGGGAACATGTAAGCAAATGCTGGTAACAAGGAATAAATCTCATTTCAGCCTTTCACTTCTTTGGGCTCTTTCCTGTTGAAAAACTGTAAGCTATGCACATAATTAGACATTCGTGCTGCCACAATAAATCACTTTTCTGAACACACTGATGCACCCTGACACACTAAGCCCAAGCTGGCAGGTCCGCTCTAAATAAGGATCTGCTGAGTAGCTGACATGAACTTCTGATGCATTTCAAATAGAGACAGCCAGAATCCTTTAACAAGCATCCTCTCTGTTTTTCAAAGACTCCCACAGAGTCTGAATATTACTGATTTATCAGAACAGTCCTGTGCGTATACCGTACATCAGTGGAACTGTGTTCATCACAGCATTTTGCTGATGAACTATGACTCCTGTTCTCCTCATTTTCTGGTATTTGTTTTTATTTCCTGTAAACAGTTTGCAGCATGCATGAGATATTTCTATAAATGCAAATGCTTCTTCATGCACACAGGGAGCTCTTTGACCAGATGAACATTCAAAATGAATAAAATAAATACAGCTTTGAAAAAAGTTTAACAAATCTTTGAAAGCAAAGGCTGAGTTAGGAGTGTTGAGCATGATTACTTTCAACTTGATTACGTGAAAATCAGTTCAAGTCTTGCTCTGGAAACAAAGAAGTACATTCATATGGTAAAATAAAGATCTAGGAGAGACCCTTAATGACACCTCAACAATTAAAGTTGTTGCTGGTGCCTGGGATGTCAAATAAGTTAAATAGCTTTTTGGGAGGAAGGGACCAAATGTTATCCAGTAGAACAAAGGCAGTGTGTATCTTTCTGTTCATCGGTCTTTCCTTAATATTGTGTAGGTGCACAAGTGGATGACTAATACCTTTGGCAGAATCACAGTTATATTTAACTTTGCCAGAAGTGAGATGGGAAGACTGAACGCATTTGCCAGCTTGGCAAATCCAGTTGTACTGCCCACCAATGCATTGAACCTATAATCAACCAAGGTGTGTTGGAAACAGGTATTAATGAGTTGAGAAAAGAACTAAGTAGCAAAAAATTTTGATACGTACTTTCCAAAAAGGAACAGAAAAGCCCATAGGTATTTTCAGAATGAGATTTCTTTGATGCTGAACACTATTATTTCAGCTATTACATATCTGGTGATTCAAGTCCCATTATATTTTTATTAATTTTTAATTAACACCTTACCTAGACATCAGACTATATTTTTATCCAGGTTTTGAAATAATTTTCCAGAAAGTGTAGGTTTTCCTTATCAGCTCACACCTGCCTTGAAGGCAGAAAAGAGTGGTGCAAATCATTTAATAATGAAGAAAACAAAGCTACTAACCCCCTTTTATCTCATAATCTACAGTCAGATGGTGACTCTTGTCATTGCTGGCAAGAAGAAATGAGGCTGACGGTTGATTGATTGGAAAATGCTTTGGCAATTGGACAGAGTTCTGAGGCAATGCAGCAAGCAGCTTTGGTCTTAATAACTTTCTATTACACCCACTTCTTCTGGCACAAGCAAAACAAGGTTTGATTTATTTTTTGATGAATCTTCACACCAGTTTTAAAACACATTGCTTGAGAAACACCTGAAGTTATTTTATTGCTTCCATGAAAGCATTAAATGGTTTCAGGTGCAGAATCCCTCCACATTTTACTGTTAGTAAGAGAAGTCACTTGCTAAAAGGTGTTTTTCTGCTATTTTAACTTCTGACAGACACTCAGATAATCTGTATTTTTCAGTGTCTGGGAAGTAAAAAAATTGAAAATGCACAAGAGACCTGAGGTTATTTTGGCAAATAGCTGCAAAAATTTCCAGGAATCTTCTGGCTTATATTAAGGATCCATCACAATATACTGCTATTGTGTCTCCAGTAAGATGGCTTCCAAGGAACCATCTGTTAAACCTTCATTTTTAACCTGAAAAAGGTCTAAATTCTCAGCTTTGATATCAACTCACCTATGTCAGTTTATTCCAAAAGAGAATTTTATCTTTGTTTCATTATTGTAAACTGGTAGATTGCTTAACTGTCTGTATGTGAAATCCATACTCATGTCAAATGATACGTATGTTGTATAGCCTTGTTGAAACCTTACTTATGTTTATGTAGAAAATCAGTAAGGAGTGAAAAAAGACCACAGAGAACAGAAGAGAAAGGATTGGATGCTGACAGACTGACAGGGAAAGGATGACAGAAAATCCATGTGGATAGGTATTAGACACATTTGGAGCAAATAAAGAAGTGTCTTCCCTGGAGTTTTGTCATGCAGGGTGAAAAAGGATGAGTGGCCTTCATTCCTACCTAAGGCTGGGACTACACAGTTTAGGAGTGGGGATGCTGGAAAAGCTCCTTTCCCAGTGACAAAGTGGGAGAGAAGCTGATGGGGACATGGAAATGAACAGACAAATAAATGCATTAAACAGGACGAGATTGTTAGTGGAAGACTGTGGAGCTGAACAGATACAGAAAGCATAGGTGCTAACACTGGAGGAAGGATACAACAGGGCAGGACTGACAAAACTGTTACTCAAAGGATGTTTGCATAGGAATGGATCTGGGTGGAAACATATTTATGGGGATAAGGCCAAAAGAATCTTAACTGTTAAGATCACTGGCATCTGGATAGCATCATGCAATCCTGAAAATGCATGTTTTGATGCAATCCTCTAATTTGCAAACACACACTAGTTTTTCCATTCTCACATGGATTCCTGGAATGATTTGGGATAAGAAATAAGACCTGGATTTGTACCATTTGTACCCTTTGTCAGGTAAAACAGGCATTTTCTGGTGTTTTTCACAAGTTGATGGAGGAAATTAAGCATCTCTTAAAAATAGTTCATATCTTAGTTGGACTAAATAACTCTCAGTAGATGCCTATTTCCACTGATGGTAGAAGGTACCTTACAGCCAGGAGGCTTCTAACTTGGCCTCAGTTATTACATACCTAAAGCTAGAAGTGATAAATCCTGGCCTGAATTAGGCTGTAATTTCCCTCTCATTTGTGACAGAAGCTGAAATAAAAGGATCACCAGAGGAGAAAGGACATAGACTGCAGAATTAAATTACTTTCATTCATAGAGATGACTACTTACTTATTCCAGATTTTTACAGCTTGGCAAGTAACTGTGTGTCCTTCTGTCTGTATGCATGATCAGCAAAGAGGACTTCTTACCTGCTCTGCACAAGTACTGAGATGTCACAATACATGCGAAACTGTGCTGTGAACAACCAGCTACTACGCATCTCAAGTGGGAGAATCCATCATAATGGTATACTTCTGACAGCTACAACACAAGTTTTTTTTAGGTTTTGTATGCATTAATGGGCACTTAAATAGCTGGCTCCACACGGATCTGAGCTTGGTTCCAGACACTGCCCATGCCTGGAGCCAACTGGATGCTGAGTTTATGTAAACATACTCCAGCAGCCATGAAACAGGTAGCTACCTTGGTGAGAGGAGCATAGAAATACCTTTGAGAAAGGCATGCATTTTTACTTCTGTCTTGTGTGAGGATACATGTAAGAGGTGAAATACTCAGGTGAAAAAAAATGGAGAAAATTAATCTTCAATTTATTATGTAATTGAAGATTTATTTTCACAAAAATATAAAATAAGCACTATGATTAAGCACAAATGGAAGAATATTGTCAAGCTTTACACAGGCAGTCCTCTTTGAAAATCTGAACTTTCAACGGCTTGTCTTTGTATCATGTGTATCATGTTTATGGTTTGAATATGCAAATTATTCTGAACATACAGCTACATTACAATTTTCCACCATGACAGCTATTGCTGGATTCCTCCACAGTATTCTTTATTTTATATAGAAGAAATTTTAAAGGGAAGGTATTATTGTGCTCAGTTCCCAATTATGATTCCTAGAGCACAGGGCTGTGATCAGGGCCAGCTATTTAGTGAGAGGAACAGTGGATACAGCCATCAGTAATGTGGTTGTTCTGATAATTGAGATCTTAAATCATATTTTTTATTGCTTATTTTTTAAAATATCTGTTTGGTTCACAATTTTCCTAGCATTCAATTGATTTAATTACTGTGATTTATGCGTCTTTTGATGTCTGATTAGAGCACTGTTTAAATACATTCGGTCCTCAAAAGTCCATTAAATGAGTCTTCAATCGATTAAATCAAATTTTATTGTACAAGCAACTGCCTTTGTAAATAAAAATAAATATGCAATCATTACATTTAATTACAACTGAGAAAACAAGTTAATATGGACCTATTAGATGGCAGACAAAAGCATTGATATGCCTAGAAAATACTCTTCAAGTTTTATATTCATAGAGGGATGGAATTGAGTTTGATAATAGGATTTGTCTTTATTCTGTGCAGGCAGTGACAACACAAATAACAGCCTTAATTTAAGATAACTGGTCATGGTGCAGCAGGTTAGCTGTACAGATAATGTGGCAGAACCTTCCTTTCAGAATGCAACAGAAAAAGTGTCCTAGAACGTGGGCTTTGATTCAGCTCATGCTCTGCTGAAGACTTCTTTTTGACTTTCAGTTTGCCACATATACCCCTCCTCTTAATACCTATCCCTTTTTTAAGTAACCAAATATTTACAGTAATCTAGTCTTCAATTTGCTCACCCGTTAAAAAAGGAGAGACCATTCACTAGTAAGGTTAATAATATAAAGATATTCTGATAAGAAGAGATATATAAATATCATTCATTCAACTAAAGAATGGAAGGAAATAGTGTTACTGAAGGATCCCGTTTCTCTGCGGGAGCTGGAAGGTCGACCAGCAAGTACGTTGCATTGCTGCATTTCGCATGGTGCTTGGTCTAAATCAGACCAATGTAAACGTGGATCCAGTGTTTCTCTATTGATGTCTCCCAAGAGCTATCACAGCTACTGGGAGTTAGGGAGTCACCCCTAGGAAAGGGTGATCCGGTAGTTGCTTTGGTGAGTGAGCACTGCCCAGACACTGGACAAGTGCTTTGAATAACTTGTCAATGTGCCATTTACATAACAGAGGCACGAAACACTCCTCATGCAGTCAAATTCCAACTGACATTTGCATTCTAATCAATATGAACTTCATTTTTAGAGTCTGATTATTCATTTTCTCTGCTAACATCCATATGGCCTTTGAGCATTACTTTTTATCTAGCATTTTGAATAATCATATCCCATCCCTGACCTGAGCATCTCTCAGTGTAGCTGCAACTGTGGCCATGTCCACAGCTCTGCTCCTGGTGACCTAAGCAGCTTCTTTTATGTTCTTAGCAAGAAAGGATGGCATATTATTTTCCCTCATGATATGTATTAATCACTCTGTAGTAAAGCAGTTACGGTGTGTGAAGTCGCCTGCTGGCAGTCCTTGTGAGCAGTTTATCACTTTGGCTCCTGTTTTGTTAAATGTCGGGGCTTTCAAAAATAAATTCATCTTTTTTTTATAATTACACATTTACATATTTGACTCTAAGACTGTAAATTCTGCAGGGCAGGAGGGGAAGGTAGCAGCTTGTTCAGCAGCACCTAACACTTTTTCAGTCTTTTTTGTACTGTGCCTGATGCAACGAGTTTCAGTTCTGGCCAGGGCTGACTGATGCTGGCACACAATACCAGCCATTGCTCTAGAAGAGAAAAGTTGACATAGAGTCAGCCTGTTTTCAACTAGACCCAGATCTAACCATGCCAAAAGTTTGACATTATTCTTCTCCAGAATTTGAATTAGATCTTTTTCATAGAATGATTAGAACTTCAGGGTTCAAATACAAGTATGAAATTATAAAATACTTGGGAGTGTGTAGGCAGTAGATATGGCTGTAAGATACTAGGAGAGAAACGAATGTGAGTAGAATGTACTCAACTGAAGCAAGAGGCGTGTTCAATTTAACTGAAGCATTACAAATAAAAGTTGATAGATGTAAGATCTTAAAAAAATATTATTTTATTTTTTTGACTAATGAGTTCAGAGTTTGGAGACCAATTGTTATTTTGAATGAAAATGGCTCCAACCAGTAAATCTATCAACACTGCAAAGTTGAACGTACTGGCTGACCTTGATAACATACGGTTCATTAAAATTACCAGCAATATTTTCAGGAATCACCCTAAAATACAGAGTTAAAAAATATAAAGCCTTGGGATTGTTGTCTGACTTGAGCTAATGTGATGGATTCTCTTAACAGGAAAATCATCCTTGTCACTATTAATCTTCAGTGATTGATACCATGATTGATCTTGAAAGTAGCCATAAACATTTTAACTTTTCTTTTCATTGATACAACTCTTGTCACTCAGAACACTCATGCCAGTAAGATTTTTGTTTAAATAAAAAATAGAAAAACAAATAGAAAAATTAAGTTTTCTGTTTAATTTAGTTAATGACTTAAATATGTTGCTCTTCTGCTGTGATATACTGTAATTCTATAAATCACTGTACTATAAATCTCTTTTTCGTGATTAAGTATCACCATAATTTGTTTGCTATTGTAATTTACAGGCTGCAAGCACTATATTGAGTTATGTACCCTATGTACTTGCAAAAAAAGTGTAATTTAATTTCAGAATTGTTGTAAAATGCAAAAAAGGTGCAGAACAGCAAAAATGTATGTAATAAAATGTAGTAACCAATGGTAATTCAATTTCAGAATCAGGCAATTAATCACAGTAGTTCAGTTAGGTATCTACTGTTCTTTATATGAATATATGGGACTGATCATACCATCTACTGATGAGCAGTGATGAGAGCAGGGTAAATGGATTTCAGTGGAAAGATCCCTCTCTCTTCCTTCCCTCCCTCCTTCCCTGCCAAATTAAGCCAGAGTTTCATTAAAACTATAAGGGCTTCCTCTTCTGCTGATATTTTCAGTTGAGGTTGCACTGTCACCTGCTTAGTTGTATCTTCATATTTTTTGCAGGTGTGGAATTTCTTTTTAAGCCCACATCATCTAAACCTGCTGGAGTCTGATGACTTCCCCAGAGGATTACGTTGGGATAAGGACACACTGGCATCACGCCCTGGGGGAGGCATGGACAGCCAAACACAAAGCAATAATTGCTGACAGAGTCCCAGTACAATGATAGTATTCCCTTAGGTTTCCAGGAGCAATATGAATTCTTAATCATTTACGTTACACTTCCTCTGAGTAACTGGTAACAGTCTGAAGCACTCTTTTGAGGTGTTCCTCTTTGTTTGAATAGTCACAAAAAATGGACAGCCAAAGCAAAATTGGTTTTGTATTTTTCTCAACACATGGCGTTTTGGGGTGATAAAAGATTTCCTAGACAAGGAAAAAAAAAAACCCAAACCAACCAATGAGAGTACAGTTGGTACTCCACATGTTAAAGTGTACATTTCCAGAGGAATGGCTATCTAACCCCTTTGAAAATCCTGCACCTGTTGTTACCAGTTGCTTTTGTAGCTCTTGGAACTTAGTTGTCTGACTGAAGATCCAAAAAGACTTGTTATTTACACAGTTAAAAAAAGAAATAGCTGTAGGCTCTGTGATTTTTTTTTTTTTTTTTTTTTTTTCCCCCCAAACCAGCTTTGGTGAAATAGTCCACTAAGCTCCATTGGAGTGTATGTGCTGATCCTTTGCTTTTCCTGTTTCTGGTTCTATTTGGATAGATAAGAAAACTTTTATTTTGTTGTGTATGCCTTTGCTTGCTGAGGATAACAGGGCAGTAACTGTCTGTAGCCTAGGGTGTTCAGTTATTGGGTTTGAGAAATCTAAATGAAGGAACAGAATGCAAAGCTGTTTTTAATAAGCTCACCACCAAATCTCTAGCCACAGCCACTGTGATTTCAGATTGAATAATATACTGCCTCCAAAAGCCTAAGGGATGAGTGTGTGTCCGGGTATGAGACAAGAGAATTTAACCATTTGTGATCATTTGAAAAGGCAATTGCTGCTTTTTGTTTGTTTGTTTGGGCTGAAACCACAGCGCTCACATTTTTTTCTTCTAATCTTGTACTGAGGTTGAGAACAGGAGTGGGAATTGAAATGTCTTTAAAGCAACTTTGCACAGACCTTGGCATCAATCAGGCCACTTTCACAGCTACTTTAACTTATTTCCTGCTTCCTAGGACCCATTATACTCACTTTTAGCAGAGAATCACCATCATATCAACAGCTGCACTCTTCCTTGTCACTGATACTTCCATTTGGCCTACAAATGATCCTTTTGTACCAGGGTCCAAGGCGTTAACTATACTCCATGGAGTGTTTTCTACCTTTTTTATGACATTCAGAAAGGCTCATTCCCTGGGCTGAGTAGCGCTGAGTATTTTGTCATTGGTGTGGGAAAGAAAATTAAGATCAATAACTTCTGTACACGTAGGTGAACGAGAAAATAGTGTAGATCCCAGTCTTTTGGCCAATATATCTCTTAACTTTTCAACAAACATCAGCATTGAATAAAGTAATTTCTGTTATAGACCAGTAATTTTCATTTATATGTACCAGAAAGGAAATGTGAGAGAGGTTCACTGCTAATTAAAAAGGATTCTGTGAAGCATATATGGATAAAGATGAAAGCTCATAAAAAGAAACTGTAGAAAGACAGAAAGGTACCTGACTTCTTGGATGTTGATGAAGATTCAAATCCACTAACTGCATGTAACATAACGTGTTTCTAAGTCCACGTTAAAGAAAAACAGCACCCCGTATAGGGAACTTTAATTATCTCCATGATAGACAGTGACTATTGTAGCCTGGTCTTGTCTGCCTCTCACTCTATTCAAAAGGGAAAGAACTTTTAGATGAGACTGGTAAGTCACATAGATACACATCTTTTCATCCTGTTTTTGGAGTTCAGTGATTCGTTCACTGGAGATGCACTATTGCTCTTATGTCATTCAGCAACACCTATGTCTTTAAGTCTTTTTTTTTTTTTTTTTTTTGGGTTTTTTCGGAAAATTGTACCTGCGGCNCACTGGAGATGCCCTATTGCTCTTATGTCATTCAGCAACACCTATGTCTTTAAGTCTTTTTTTTTTTTGGATACTTCAGGCAAATTGTAACTGCGGCCCTCTCTTTAGATAGTTTTGAGTGTGGAGCAGAATGAGTGAAGACATGGGTTGCAGGCTCATCATTCCCCCTCAGCAAATACATGGGGTGGATCTGGATGAACCTGCAGCACCAATGTTCAAATACATTTTCCAGTGTCAAAAACACACAGCATTTCTCAGGCTGTGTTCTTTTGGTGGGCTGTTTCTAAGGGCCCACTGGACACCCCAGGAAGACAAAGTGACTGAAATACTAAGTTATTTTTTTACAAGTTAGATGTTAAAATGTAAGAAATATCCTTGACATCCATTCCTCATCTGAGATTTCTGTGAAGTTTCACAAGTGCTCAAAACACCCGAGGACAAGGTCGCAGTTTGGACTTACTCATAACACAGACTTTGAAGTGTCCATTAAGAATAATGATCACAGTTTTTATAGAACCATCTTTTATGCTGAGTAACTAAGGGTGTTCACTCTAATTAAGCAACAGTATGTGGGATGCAGAGAAAAGTAAGAGCTAAAATGAGCTCTGAACTGAAATGAAAAATAAGTGTTGGGAGGAATGAGATAAAAAGATCATAAGTGACTTTCTGCACCTTATTCCAGCTCAAGGGAAAAACAGTAGCGTCGTAGGTATAACATTACAGTAGGAAAAATTGAGATTCAAGTGCCTGTCACAAGGATAATTATTTGTATAAAGCTCCAACAGGAAAATCTAGGAGAAACTCATTCCACTATGCTTCAATTTTCTAGATAGAGTGGTTAAGACATGGGTGATGTAGAAATGGTGAGTATCAGAGCAGCTAATCAGAAATTGTCTTCTGGATCTGAAAACTCTTTGTTTAAAAGTGCATTCTCAGTGGTCTTCTGTTGTCTATGCTATCTGTGTTTCCGATGTCTGTGTATTCAAAAGACATTTTGGTTTTGACTAGTTGATATTTTCCAACATAAACTTCTTCAGTGAAGAGTAACTCCCTGTATTCTGTCATGCTAAACTCTAAGTAAATCTGTTACAGGTTTAGCTCTTCTTTATGGATGTTTTTTCTCTGTTTTTAGTTGGTGGAATACAGTTCCATTTGGGTTGTTTTGGGGTTTTGTTTGTTTGGTTTTTTGTCTTTATTTATTTTTTTTTTAAGTGTGTTCTGGATATCCATGAAAGGATGTGTTGAAGCCATGTCTGTGAGTCTGAAAGATGAAGACAGAATTTGTGAAAAGTGTTCTCACAATTTCACAAACAAGGAAAATGCTTTCTGCACACCTTAGGATTTTGTTTCAGTAAAGTCCCTAGCCAGCGAAGTTTTTAACCTCAATTTTCCAACCTCTTACTCTGCAAGAATAATTACCCTGTAATATTAAATACTTCTGTCTTGCAGTAAAGCAATACTCAGTATAAAAGGCTGGGACTGGGTCTGGAACAGTAGAATGCTGCAACTGCTTGCCACAAAATTAAATGATGCACTATTGAGTTGAATATGAGGCAGAATATAAACTAGATAATAGGTAATCGGCCTTTTTCAGGTATTGGATTGTAGGATTAAAATTTTAATACAGCAGTTTGGAGAAAAAGGAGTAATAAAATCAGTGCACATAAAGTGTTTGTACACATATATGTATGCTTACATACATGGACAAACGTATGTGTACATTCAGACACATATTTTGGTTTAAATGATAAGTAGCTATGCCACTTTTCCTGGAGAGAAAGTGAGATAGGATAGTAGAGTATTAGGATTCTCCCTTCCCTTCATACTTGTAAGAATGTCCACACTGTATCTTTATGTCAATGTCTGTGTTCAGACCTATATCCATAGGCGTGCATGTATACATCGAAAAATCCATAAATAAAAGAAATACTTATTTCCATCTACATCTGTATGCATATGGAATATGCCCCCCTAGAAAGATGCAGGCAGTAAAAGGTATCAATCCTGACAATCCCAATAGTTCTGCTTCTCAGAAGTTTCTTTTCTGATATCCTGTTACACAATAGAAAAAAAAAAAACCAAACACGTGACTAAGGGCTCCCAGCCAAGATTTCTTCAGGGTTATCAGTGCAGCAAAGCTTGACCTTGTTATGTAGGAAATGTGTTTTAAATTAGAGCTTGCTCATAGCACTGCACAACCCATGTATCAATTAAAGTTCTTGTAAGTGGAAAAAAAAAAGAAAGGGAAATAAAGAAGAGAAAAGAAAAAATGTTAAAGAGAAGATAATTTTAATTTGAATGGCATTAGTTGTATTTTCTCTGGTTGTGTGTAGGTTTGCTCTACATTGTACTTTAATTATGTCTGCATTCTTGACATTTTCCCAAAGAGTCGTTTGCCTCCTGCTTGCTGCCATAGGCCTGTGCTCAAGGATTTGCGCACCGGCTATTTCTTGTCTGAAAGTCAAGGCTGTGTAAGAACCATCAGGAAGCTCATTATACTCGGTGTCGCTGGCAGGTTCCTCCAGTGCGAAACGTTACCACAAGTCACTTTCCTGACTAGTCACTCTCAGATATAGTGAAAGAAGATGTACTATCCCTGTAATCTTTATTTAGGGCTGGTTAGAGTTGTTATTTGTACTGGTTCTTTGTTCAGGTCTAGCTGTCGACGAAAAATAGATTACTCCCCAGCTAGTAAATTGCAGAACTCTTCTGAGGTTTTTTGAACAAGAAAACAAAGTGATAAATTGGTAGCCTTAAGAGGTTTATTCATAAATATTCCCTCCATTTCATTCAATACTTTTCTTTTTTTTTAAAAAAAAAAATATTGATTTAGAAGTTTATTTACATCTTTGATGAAGCTTTTATATGGAAGGAAACCATAGCAAAATAGTTCTTGTAAGTATTATCAGCCTGTAGAAACAAAGTGAAAGAGAACAGCATAAGAAAAGATTGAGAATTCTCTTCTGTTGGGAAAAGAAGGGGATATTTAAAGTATCTGCCCTGAATGTTCATTTTTTACCATCCAAAATGGAACAAGCATGCTGTCCCCCTCCTTTTTTCTCTTTATTTTTCCCAGAAACATTTATGAATTTGCTGGGACCAAGGAAGCTCTCCAATTGTTCTTATTTAGAGAAAACCAGAGAAAGTTCTAGTAGTCAAGGCTATATATATCTCAAATGACTCAGATAATAGTTTTTAGTAAATGCCTATTTCTTTTTATATTCAAAGCCACAGCAGCAGGAACTAAAATGCCTTTCCTCTCTGACAATGTCTGAGTTCACAAGGGAAATAAATTCCATCACTATGAACCAATTCCTAAGTTGGATAAAAAATTCTTGACTAAAATTCAGCTACTTAAAATTCAGTTTACTGAGATGTTTTATGATCACAAAGCATAAAGCTTGACAGCAAGGCTGCCCAGAGGATAACTGCATTAAGTTTTATTCTAATTTCATTTTGGGGGAGTAGTTTAGAAAAGAAGATTCTTTCCTTTTAGGCTTATTGTTCAAGAGGTTAGGTCATGTTATTTATTAAATCCCTGTTTAAAACAAAAGAATTAATGGCAGAGATGAGTTGAATGAATGTATTATATAGTCCTATGATCATTTATAACTACTAATTAGCAACATGCTCTTCTGTTTTTCCTCTATGAGGCCAGTTGGGATTGAAGATCAGTTCAGTATTTCCAGTGAAATTAAAAAATATATTGATTTTAAAAATTCCCAGTATAAGTCAAAATAAATACTTTCTTCTTCTTTAAGAAGATTGCAGTAAATTGAAATGGGAAATCAGTCCAAGAGCTTCACTACAAATTCCAAATCATATTTGTTGTTCTTTTTCTATAAGTCAGCGAGATACACCACAGGAAATTGATGCTTGTCTTCACTGCTTTCACTGCTTTGCAGTTCACTTTGTGCTCCTGTAAGCAATGCAGAAATCGGAGCAATAAAAATCAGGATGCCTCCCTCTTCTTCATCATTTCTCTGTGTCTTCTTGTGTCTTTTGGTTGTCAGCTCTCTTCTCTTAGCTCTTTTTTTTAATTCTTTCCCGTATCTACACTAATACCAAACAGTGTCTTTAATTCAATTATAATGCCTTACAAAATCTAGCTGTGCAGGTCCAAACTTAAAAAGAGCTGATTGACCTTAGATCCTGTTTGTTTCAGTAAGAATTGATAATATCCTTCTGTTAAAATCCAACCATTTAAAAGTATTGATAAAACCCTCCCTGATCTACGTTAGCTGGTGGTGGAGAGGAGAAAGTGTAACGTTGCATGTGTTTATTACGGTTTTGCAACACAAGCTTTAAAAAATGTGATTAAGCGTATTTGGTCTAGAGGTACTGCTGTTTGAAAGTGTTGAGTGAGTTAGTAGGATTGGAGTATGTCAGAGCTACTGTGAAAATGTCCCACTATTGATTTCCAAAAATTTATTCTGATAATGTGCACTTCTGGGGGAAAAGAAAGCAAGATGTTTTGGATATCTGTAAAAGTGAACAAATGCATATCGGACTGGGTGTTCTGACAACAATTTCTGCAGTCTTCACCAAATTTATGTGGAAATTTGTCAGTGTCCTAGTGGGTTTCTTTCCCCATTCCCAAGGACATTTTGCTTGGACTGAATTTGGAGAAGAGCTCCTTATTCTCTTCTAATAAGGATTTAAATTTAAAATTTAAATATAAATAAGATTTTGTTTCAACACATAGAGCAATAGAAACTGCCACCTGAATATTTCATTCTGTATCTTTGTCTCTGTCTCATCATTTGTATTTATCTTGTTTACTCCTTTTGTTACCAATAGGTTGTGTCTCTGTTTTTAGTTGAAAACAAAGTATTATACAATAGACATACTCTCTGAGACATCCAAGATGAAGTAAAAAAGTACGGGAGCTGAATGCAATTTAGATATCTGTTGATTTTCCCCCAATATATCTTTATTGTATAGCATCAGTATATCAACTATGCATTTTCTTTTCCATCTTTAAAATTTCAGAAGATGAGGTTAGTACAAATGAGAACTGGTTCAATTTAAACCAGAATACTCTAGGAAGTTTGCAGTCAGAAACCAGGAGGTGTTGAAAGCTTCCCATCTGTTCCCGTCTCCCTTTTTTCAGTTTTGTCATGTGACCAGTTTGTATGCAAACGGGCAGTGTAGCTCAATGATGTAGTAGGAAACACAACAAAAATCTCAACATGATATTTTGGCTGCTGTAAAGCGTGTGGCTGTGTGGGTCCTTGTGTGTGGCATTGCTTTACTCTTGTTTAACACAGTAACAGAACCTCACATGCTGTTAATACATGATAGGACTGGGGTACAAAAATGAAGATCACTGATATTAAAAAATGCAATCTCCCTTCTATTTGAGCTTTTAACAAAAGCAGGCAAGATTGAAAACATTTGACAACACTGACAGTATGATCCATAACGGTGTGACGAAATTGACATTACTTCAATGTAACTTAATGTAGTTAAACTAATTGTATTGAAGGAAATATTGATATTCATGTCAGCAAGCTTGATGCTTAAATGCATCATCTAAACGAGGTTTCACTTAATTAAAAAATGAATAAAGGACTTGAAACAAATATATAAATTAATGTGACAAGTCCAGAAATGAGACTTTCAAGGTAAGTCTAACATTTTGTTTAAGATATTTCTTGGAGAATTTAAAAGTGGGCTTAATCATAAAATGTATCATATATTTTTCATAAGAATTTACAAGATTCCAAAATGGATTGCAGAAACCAGTCTCCTTCAAGTCTGATTTGAAATCAAATGGATTCTTAGGTTTCATTGTGAAGCAAGTTTAAATTCACGAGGAGTTTGAAATATGGTTCATTTCCATGTTTCCTGGGGACTGTTGCTGTTAGACCTGGTTTATCCAACTATATTTTAGGCCTCTAGAACTCAGATCACCATATTCTAAAGTAGGTATTTAAGAAAGGCGGAAATTCTCTCTGGGTGCCTGTCTCTCCTTAGTGACTATAAGGAGGGTTCAGATCACTAATTTCTACTAGATAACTAACAATCTAAAAATTATTTAAGTGATCTGCCTCTGAGCTTGGTGTATAACTCATAATTTCTTAATAACTCATCTCAAGTATTCTCACATGCTTCTGGTTTTTATGTTCATGAATATTCTACTTAATGTTAATTAAATGTTCCTTTCATGTAGTGGCACAGCCTGGTAATGATATAAAATTGGACTTTCTATTCAGATACAATGAATAAATGAATACAGGTAGATTCACTCCACCTAGGTAGAAATCAGGTTTTGAATCTGTGAATTATTTTCTCAGGGCACTGATTAGGTGGGGGGGATTTACCAGTATTTTAGACCTGACATTTGAGAGTATTGTGGAACTGGAACCAAACTGTAAGATGCTTAGGCTAAATTGAAAGGCCTTTACCCAAAATTTGATGTTAAGGGGTATATAACATTGTAAAAGCATCATGACAGACTAATCCTGGCAAAAAGAAAAATTTAAAAAAATCTTAAATTTTCCTTGAATCTTAATGTGTATGTTTGAGTAGTGCACGACAAAACTCACAGTTGCTGTCAGCAGTCCTGCAAAGACAGAGCACACACACTCTTTTAGCTCAGTCAGTCTGAACAGAAACTGTTTGCAGCCTGGGTCACAACTGAAATGTCAAAAAGGCTTAGCACAGGTACCACATCTCAGCCTCTGAGCACTGCCTGTGCTGCTTCCTCTGCTTATTCCCTCAGTTTCTTGGGAGCGTAGGTAGATTGTGTGGCCTGGAGAGAGGTTGTGCCATGCTCTGATTTGGTCTGGATGATGGGGGGACCTGCCCTGTAGTCTGCAGACAAGGAGGTTCACTAGGTAATGAGTCAAAATAGTGGCATATTTATAAATAAAAGCTTACAGGCTAGGCACTGAGTTTATTCTAGTGTCCAGATAAGAAGTAGAATTTCTTCTAAGTGTCGCAGAAAAGATGATGGCACAGGCTGCACGTGGGGTCCACTGCGTTACGTACATTGACTGTAGATAGTAAAGGTTACTTACTTTCATGGAAAACAAAACAAAGCAAAACCGAACAAAACAAGTGAAAGAGAAGCAGAGACAGAGTGAAAGAAAAGGGAAATTGAAAATTTTCTGCAGTGGCTAGCTGGACAGAAAAGTAACAGAGTGCACTCTCATGAGTGTCCTCTCCAGTGCAGCAGGAGGTCCCCAAACACAGTTTTTCCTTAGTACTATACAGTTTTCACAGGTGCCTGGTGAGGCTCCCTCCTGGAGAACCTGTTCCTGTTCCTTTTGTGTTCCTGCTATTCCTGTTCATGGTGCTGCTGGTGCTGGTTGGAGCGTGCTTTGGTCATGACTATTTTCTGCTTTGTTCACTAGTCCTCCTTTTCCTGTAGTATAAACTAGAAACTACAAAACTAGAAGTATAAAAACGGTTGGAGAGAAGGGGTAAGTCTCATGTCAGAGGCAATCACTTCCCATGAGAAGCCCACTGTAACGTCTGGGTATTCACAGACACAAGGCCATGAGAACATCATGGGAACCAGGCAAAAACACTGGAACAGCAGCTGCAGAGTCCCAAGTTCATTGGTGAAAGGTTTCACAGTGCAAGTGGAAGACAGCATTATCAGCTAAAAGCTGTATGTCATACAGTAGTTCCACAATAACATTAAAAAAATTGGACTAAACAAGAATTATCAATGTGAAATTAAACTGTAAAGTGATCAGTTGTGTTTGTTCCAAAAAACAGGAGAAGAGAAAAAGGACAGTCGGTTTGACAAGTTTAACTTTTGCTCAAAAGGTGAAATAAGAAATCAGCTATCTGCCCCACAAACAAGAAATATTTTGAGAAAATCACATAAATATTTGGAAATTGTCTTAGCCAAGCTGATATACAAGAATAATAATGAAAATAATGTAAATACTTGTAGCAAAAGATAGACACAGTATTGAAAACTCAGTGTTTCCAAGTTGCATTTTGTTATCATAATCCTACTTAAGCACTTGAAAAATAATCAAATATATTTAAAAATACTGCCTTATTTAAGGCAAAATGCTCCTGTTAGGATTGCTGTTATACTTGGAGCACTGACTTTAAAAAAGTCTGTTGTGAGCCCAAGTCCTGAAGCCTTGGTGGATTTTACTATACGTCTCAGAGTGCTCCAGTACAGCGGTACAGTAGACATGCTGCTTCCTCAGCCTATGGGTCCTCGTGTCTACCACATCTTAGAAAGCTGAGGTCCAAGACAGGCCATGATTTGGTCAAACAGGAAGCTCTCAGTTACAATTATCGGGTTTCTATTGTCAATTTGACAATATTTTTGCATTTTACACAGGAGACGAACAAAATGAGTGCAGCTCATCAACATTGTGTGAGGACGCGACAAAAGTAAGAGATGTGTAGCATCTAAAGTGAATGGGAAATTTAACAGTGTATAATTGTTGCGTGCCACAGGGCATAGCCTGGCACCATACTACATCTCAAAAACAGGCACTGGACTCGTCTTTTTTGTCAACATGAGCTCCTCCACACCTGTATCTGGATATACTTTGGACATTTTCATCTCAGTAAGAGGAAATTTGCTATTGATAGGAGATTAGACATTATGTGTTTATAATTTTTTAGTTACCAAAGATATAAAATGTATTGCAAATGCTTTTCAAAGTCAGACAGGAAGTATTTGTCGCAGGATGTATCAGACTCAGTTATGATTTAGCAGCAGTTCAGTTTTATTTGTGATTTGAGGCAGATCAAGAGATTGAGTTTTAGCAGTGTTTAATCATTAGCTGATTTAAAGATTTGTGAAGTGATTTAACTAAATAAATGAAGAGCAACTTGATTACAGATTCGAAGATGACAAGATTCACACTAACTTACTATAAGGTATTCCAAACCAATACGTATACATATGAGAGCAAAGCACAGATTTCAGATTAATGTATGTACATATAAACAAAACATATGAGCATGCACACACACACACGCGTACACAAACACACACACAGAGCAGTTTATAACCCCTGAGATCGAAGATCTCTTAATATCGCACGACCTTTTGAGTCGGTGGGTACCCCTTTTAACTCCTACACGTGCACAGAAAATGGAAGAACATCCACATCCATAAAGGTAATGCATACAAACGTATAAATGGAGAGGTGGATGAAAGAGAGGCTAGCCTATAGTTAAAATTTCCCTTCTGAGTTAGGATAAATACTCACGATGCATCGGCATTCCTCAATGGGCGATAATTGAGGCTCGAGAAGGATTGTCTCGCCCTGGTCCTTAGTCTTCGTGAAGTTTGCCTGAGACAGCGTCCCGACTCAGGGGAGGTACTGGCCACAGCCCACTGCGAACCAGAAGAGCTCAAAGGGTCTTCACTAGAATTGCTACTTATAGGATCCGAGATAATTGACTTTCGTCGGGTAATTTTCCACTATGGCCCAGCCCGGATGATGGAATAGTCTGGTACTTTTCACCAGTTGTGCAAGCCCAAAACTTGTTAGATCTGCAAGTTCTGGTACCAACTCCCTTTGGGCCATGAGCCAGGTACAGATGTACTGGGCTGTCAGGGAGTGATATTCCCAAGTGACAGGGGAAGCAAGAGCCAGGCGCATTAAGGGAGTGCCTTAATGCTCTGGTCTTTTCTTTTTTGCAGTTCATGCCTGACATCTCCTAGGTTGGTACGCAGCCCAGGGATGGGGAATCGCACCAAGTACAGAGTGGCCAAAAGTGGGGTGGGTGTTGCACCACCACAGTATGTACTGGCTCCTTTGTTTTGAGGGAAATGTAGATATTTTTCAGATAATCCTTCAATAAACGAAAAAAACATTTTCTTCTTTGTTTTGGGAAAAAATGGTAATTCTAGTTCAGAAACTAAAGACTATAACATTCACAGATAGTGAACAAAAGTTTAAGTTTAAAGTGAGATATTGGATAACTATTAACCACATGCTTGCAAAATGACGATCACCAATCTACTCGCGCATTCAGATACAAGTATGTCAGTTTGTGGTAGTAGTAAATATGTGTTCAGCATCTTGCTGATCTCTGAGAGGTTTGACGCAACACTATTTGCTGGATGGCTCCATTTGTTGGAAGTAGGAAACCTTGTAATAAATCAGCTTTGAAATTAACCCTAGATATTACATGCATAACAGTGCAAACTGTGTTGATAATATAGATGATTTGTAAGGCTTTATTAGCAATTGTTTTTTGGGTTTAATATCAAAACAGATTAATAGAAGTTTATGACATCTGAAATGGTAATTCTATAACTTTTTCTCTTTCAAAGAAAAGGGAAACAATGTAGGACTTCATGTGTATGTTGTGCACAAAGTTTTGTTTACAGTGTGTTTGTTTCTTGTTTGTCGCATGGAAATTTGGAGCTCTGAAGAGCCTTTATGATCACCTCATATTATGCAACGTGGTCACGAAGTGCTACGTATATGCACACAACTGAAGTTATGCCATCAAGGCCAATATTTTGTGGCTGAACTAGCGTGCGTCTCTTTGGAAAGGCGTACATATCTGTGTTAAAAACAGCTCTGGACAATCCTTCCATTTGAATTTTACTTCCAGAATGTAGCACACTGTGCATCTGAATTTTCTTGAGTGGAGGGAATGATGTGGAAATGAATGTCTCCTCTCCCTCTCTCTCTGTCTTTACTCCTGCCGCCCCCTGACTTTGTATGCCGTGGCTGTTCTTGTTTATATCAAATATGGGAGAAAAAAAAAATCATTTTATTATTTGGTAGTCATTCTCCAGCTATTGCGTTGGCAGATTTCTGCAAATGTAGTCTTATGCAAGGCTCTTATGCAAGGCTCTTATGTCACATTAATGGCTTTTTCCACGTGCCCTTCAGCAATGAAACACATCCTACCCACGTCTGTAGCATAATATGTCACTGATTCACTTTCTGACTGGAAGTAACAAACACAACTGGTTGGTATCCTGCTATAAGAGTACACCCCTCTACTCTATCATGACATTATAGCTCCTCACCCATCATGTGACCTGGTGCACCAGATACGTACATGTCCCACAGGTCTTATGCATGGGAAGGAGAACTTGAGAGATGTCTCTTACTTTCTAGAAGAAGCTGGGTAGAAAAAAACCAAAACCACAGATATTTCACTGAGGTAATGAAGGTAAAAATACTAACCACATTCTGGGATACAAGAAGGAAAAACATGAGAAGGGTATGTGCAGAAATAGAGAGTAAAAACTTCTAGAGCTTTTGTCCTGAAGGGAAATACAGGCTTTACAGATTTTACAACTGGTCTGAGCATAAAAGCTTTATTAACTCAACAACAACAACAAACGTTTTAAAATGTGTGCTTTTTCTCCCACAGATTTTATTAGAAGAAACACTTTAATAGTTCCCTCAGGTAAACTGATAGTCATTGCTCAACATAAACAAGTGATGAGTTTTGGATGCTATAAGTTGTAGTGATGTGTTGGATGTGATAAACCAATTTCTGTTTCTTACAATGAAAATCTTTTGGCTTTCTATGTAAGTACTTTTTTATTTCAAAATTCGTTTCATTTTCTGTTGCATACATGAGTTACAAACCATAAAATACACATTCTATTAGCACTATGTTCAAGCCAGCCATCTGAAGTGACAATCCTCGTGATATTTCTGCATGGGGTTCAGTTGTATTCTTGTTATATTGATTTTTTCACCTGCATGTCTTTGAATGGTCAGTAGCAGCTTTAACAAAGGATTAAGACACGGGGTGACAGTGGATGCATCGTTCAGTGCTGCTCCCTGAACTGTTTATTTCTTACCTTTGCCTTTAGACTGTTATAAATTGAAGACTCTTTCTTCTATGAAGTCTGCCTCATACTCAAAAGAATGTAAGAGCAGTATTCAAGAAACTGCTTGCTCATGTAATTGGCCTTTGCACAAGGCTTGGTCCTCTTTTTTTGAACAAAAAATGAAAGAGTTGATTGAGCTTCTACTTTAAGCGTGGTGATGTTCCTTCACCCAGCTTCCAGGCTGAGCTGCAGAGCAGAATCCCAGTTCTGCACAGAAACTGCTATATAGAAGGAGGTGTGACCTCCTTTCCTAAGACACCATTGATTTTTTGGTACCCCGGATGAATCAGAATGAAGAACCCCATCATTGATAAAATTAAGTTACAATGATCTACGCAGTAGCATATTTTTATAAGTAAGATATGTATTCAAACATATGCACATATGTAGCTTCTCTTATCATTTTATAATCTTAAACTGTTTGGCATATAGAACAACACCAAAAATAGAAACCAGAAAGATCTTTGGAGGGATTTGTTTGTTCTGTTACATGGTGTGTGCTGAAAATCAGTTCTTTTTCTTCTTCTGAACAGTTATGAAAGTAGATGCTGCTAAGGCTTTGGACCAAATCTGAAATTCTCTTAAATCCATGTAGCTTTATCAAATTCAACACCATTACCTTGCTTCCTATACACTGAGAATCTGTATCATTTTCCAGGACAAATTTAATTAGCCTAATTTGTTACGTGTACAAAGGAGGTGACAGAACAGGAAAATCTTTTTAAGCTACTGCGATCTTTAGATAAAAGACACTTCCATAAGTTAGAAAAAGTATTATTATTATGATGGTGATAATCACAGTGTACATTTTATTTAAAATTTACCAATTTGATTGTAGTTTTCTTTCTTAGTGAGTTTTTTTATTTCACAAATGCCAGCTTCTTCCAAATCACAGTCCCTTCCATGGCTACAAACTATTAAAAACAGAGAGGGGTGTATTTTCAAAGTAGTGCGTAGGTGGTATTAGCACAAATCCTGTTATACATGAACAGATTTTAGCACATACCTCCCTTGCAGTGCTTTGAAAATGTATCCCTTCATATAAAAATACCTGCATGGATGGTAATATAGAGAACAGACTTTCTCTGTTTTGTTAGAAAAGCTTTGCATTCTTTGAAGTGACTAAAGTAATTCAGATTAACCCTTTTTGTAACAAACAAGGGAGAAGTCTGTGATTATACAAAAGTTCTCCAGAGATTTATTCAAAAGCCCACACACTTTAGGCTGATTTTTTCCAGCTTGATCCACTAATCCAACAAACATTGGAGAGGCAGCATTAAAACTAACAGAGAAAATACAGCAAATCAACAAAAACTCAATCAAAATATAGCAAAACATAAATTGAGAGATTGATATAGATGTGAAATAGACCCTTTTTACTTATGTCGTCAGGGTCTTTTGGGTTTTATTTTTTTTTAACTTAAAACATGTACAATGCGTAAGCTTTTGATGATGCATTTTCAGGACATGGTGAGAACATATAGATGCACGAGCACAATAATTGGGATTTTTATATCAAATTGGCATTCTATCAATGTCAGAACCCTCTCTACCAAAGACTAACACAAGATACTGTAGAAACAAAGATTTTTCTCTTCCTCAGGGTTAAAGATGGTACAATAGTCATCTCCGACAGGCATTTCTACCTAACATAATGTCTAGCTTTTCTCCATAGCCTGGAACTTCTAGAAATTATATTTTTGCATTTAAAAGTAAATAACCTCGGTAACGTTCTCAACTGCTGTATAATTCTATCATCTGTTTTGCTTCCTTTTAAAAATCTTTTTCCAAAATAGTATTTGGTACCCATAAATTATACCCATAGATAAATATAATTTATGTGTATATTTTTATATTTGTATTAGCTATCAAATTATTTATTGTTTTATCCATTTTGCATAGGCTATCTTTCAGTTGTGTTAAATCTTGTATCTTGTAACAGGGAAGTCAGAAATGCTAATTTATTTTTCCTGTATTATTTGTTACTTTACATAATTTTATAAGAATTCATCTTTTTCATATGGACTGAGGGCTAATAGAAGACTTCAAACAGGTGACCTTCATTGGCAGTCATGATGGAAAGAAATATAATTTAGAATCCCAGATAAAAAAGAAATAGTTAGACTGTTTTAACACTCTAGTCAGTCTTCTCATAGTACTGCCATTTCATAAAACAAATTTTTGTTCCAAAAAAGCTAATAGTCCTTGCAAGTTGGACACATCCTTCCCTAAGTATCAGGACACCTGCCTCCTGCATCAGCTCTGCCACAATTCAGAAAGATGTTCCTACTGTGTGTCTAAGAAGCAGATGCCTGTCTTTCATACAATAATGTTGGTTATCACACTCCTCATGTAGCATGAGAAAGCAATTATCATTCATTTGACTGGATCTCCAGACAGAATTTAGCTAGGATCACTACAATTTTGAATTGGTATTGGTTCAAGAGCAAGATAGGACCTACTGGTTGTTTTGGAAAAGACAGATTCTTTATATCTGTACACAGTTTTTTCTCTTCCTGGTTTAAGAAACCTGGGTAGAGCATGAGATCATGGATATGGGGCAAAAATCGAGGAAGACTGCCACCAGCAGAAGCTCAGTTACTGTCCAAATTTGACCTTGTTTTATCTGTGAGGGATAGAAAAATGACTTTCCAAATGTGTAGGGACATATTGATGCATCTAATTGGGCATGCCTGAGGGAAAAAAGGCACTTGAGGACTGAAAAGCAAATGTTCAGGGAAGTGCTATACATATTTAACTGCATTTTAACAATCTCCTGTGCATCATTTATGATGAAATGAAATAAAAATATTTTCTGCTTCTTAGACAATAATGTATGACATGTAAGAGAGAAATCGATCTTACAGTACACGTGGTATCCAAGCATTTTCTGGTTTACTACATCTTTTAGGCACTTTTATACATATGATGGAGTACTGTACAATTATATCCCAGGGTGGGATTAGCTAAAAGTTGAACTGCTGGTCTAAGCTGGTTTTAGGACTAGCTTAGCAGCTTGCCTGAAAATGTCTGAAAGAAGGATCCTTTGTCATTTACTTTTCTTTTTTACATCAATTTTAAAAAAGCTATGGTCAGGTGAGATTAAACTAATCCCAGAAGGTTTGTGATATGTTCAGCTATAAACACGTAAGGAAGTGGATACATGTTCATTAGAGCATTTAAGGCCTTTGAGCAAGAGCTTAAGTACATACCTACTTACCTTGCTCAGTAGAAACGGAATTTATGTTTGTACTTGCAATCTTTATAAAGATTATTCTGAACACTTTCATAGCAATGTAATCAGGTTGCATAAAAATTAACCAGGAAACACATAACGACTTAATAGATTGCCTTTTTAATTACGCAATACAGTACTAGAGAACAGATATAATTCTCTATTAATATATTTCAGCTGATGCAACACTGAGTTAGAATAATATTTCACTTTCACACTTTTGTTGTAAAACAAGACACAGTGGTTTATTCCATTTCTCTCCTCCCTCCCTTGTCCCTGTTAGAAGCTTGCAGGCTCATCAAATTCAGATATGCAAACAGACTAAAGTGATCCTCCCGGCTACCTAATTCTAATTCAAGCTGCTATGCACAGCTACCCTACTCGAAGGCCACATTCTGCCAGCATGATTGCCTTTTCTGCATACTTATTAGCTAGCTTGGTGCCTGGAAATGTTTTGTCCTGTACTGTATAATCATTTTTGGATGCCTTTCTTGAAAAGAAACTGCATCTCAGTTGCATGACAGGCCTTGCTGTTGTCCAGCCTAGCATATCACCCAGGTCAGACACACCTGATCACCGTGCATTGAATTACGCAGAATCTCCTAGTCTTTTACGGGATGAATCTCATGTAATTTAGCAGAACAGTACCTTACTACAGAAATCATAAATTAACTTTCAGGTGTTTCTGTAGCAGAAGAACAATTAAATGTCATTAATGGTTATTAAAAAAATGAAAAAGAAAAGGGAAAGAGAAAGAAAATATTCTCTATTAAAACCTATACCTTACTTAAATGATTTCTGTAAGAACATTTCTGACTTTCAATTCTACATAATATTATAGAATGTTTCTATTAGGAACACATAAAACCAGTTCATATAGAAAACTACAGAAGTACCCAAGCCATAAGTACTGTTTAAGAGTAGGAATAATTTTAGATTATTACCTCCCTAGTAGGACTTGGGGAATAATTTGCATCAAATAATGCACTGAACAAATTTGGCCTCCTTGGTTTGTGAAAGTGTCAAGTGAGCTGACTGGGATTCCCTCTGGTTTATTCAGTATTCTTATTTACAGAATTGTGGGGGGGGTGTGTGGTTACTTGTAATTTATTAATATTATTCCCTGTATTGAAATAACAGAAGGGAAAAACTGCTCTTTCTTTGGTTTTGTGTGTGACAGATGCACTTGACCCCTTGACCAAACTGGCAGCAGCTGGGTACAGGCTCCAAAGGAGATAAAGGCCTGAGCTGTGGCCAGGCCCTGAACTCTTCTAGTTTCAGTCAGTTCTCTGAAAACCCACAAAGGAGCAGAGTGACATGGGGAGCACCCGTGTATACGAGGTTGGGACACTGATCATGTGATTAACACATGAGTATCTGGTGGCTTTTCCAAGACTCATTTATCAAGGAACCAAGAAAGTTGTAGGTACAAGGAGTCTCATGCATACCTTTTCCATCACATGTAACTTGACTACGAGCCAACCACTTTATCCCATCAATATGATAGATAAGTGAGCCTTCTTTGAGCTCCCCTTGCTAGGCATCCTAGCTGCTTGGTGGTGATCTTGCCTTGAGCTTGAACGCCTCCCAGGGTTGCTCCTTGAGGCAGAAAGACCTTTCGCCAACTTTGGTGAAAGCGACCGATATTACGCATAACCCTGTAGTATGACAACTTTGATTTTGCCTTCGGAACTTTGATTGCAAGCTGAATTGATGCTAATGAAACATTACATAAACTTTGCATATATAACCCTTTGGACTTAAATCGTTGACGAAGTCTGGGACTAAGTCTGGATCCAGCTGCACCTAGACTCCTCTCTGAGAAGGAGTTTAGAAAGCAAGGGGGTTCACTCTGAATCTTGTGACTCAACAGGAAGGTCTTCCTTACCCTTTGTGTCCCTGGTCTTTCTGTGAATCATTCTAACTTGAGTGTAACTCAGTTTTCCTTTGTATGTTTTTTCCATGCAGTAATTAATAGAGTGAACCTTGCCATCGAACTTTGTTAAGTCACACTTACAAAATAATATTAAAAACAATTTTACTAACAGTCTTGATGGTGATTCTTTAAGTGATCCAAATCACCTATCCGCGACAAATTGGTGTAGCTAGCAGGATCCTAATTTAGAATTAGCAACAAATTTGCATAGTCGGCAGGATCCTGAATCAGGATTCATGACAATATGGCACAGCTGAAAGACAATCACTGCTTTACCTGGTGCACTGCTTCTTTTGTGTTTCTCTCGGGACTGCACTTCTTTTGCTGCAGCTTTGAAGTGTGTTTAGAAAGCTAACACCTCACTCCACGTAGACACAAGTATCCACACTGATTAGTTCTTTCATCCCTTCCTCTGCTTTAATTCTTGCACCTCAATGAAGAAGATACAAGATCACATTTGCCAGCTGCTACTCTGATCATGTTGTTAGGACCCATTATTCATCTTATCTGAAGTACCTTAGCTGGCCACACGCTGTGAAGAACTTCAGAAATATATTAATAATTATTGAAAATGTTATTGGCAGATCATGAATTCAATTATTTAACTTCCTCTGAGACAGGGTTCTGGAAAATACTTTAGTAATGTACTTTTTTGCTGGGAGACTCTCCCATCCTGTTTGAAACAAGTGTCTCTGTCTTGTTCCTTATAGATATGTGCCTTAACTAAAACCTTTCCTGAGCTTTTCCTTATATTTCATAAATGAACTCAGACTGCAAACTTTTCATCAGTGGACATGTTAATAAGAAACACACAGTTTCAAATAATTTGTTGGAATTTAATATCTTTGAAATTCTGGTTTCAGTGGATGAAAAGGTTTAAAAGTTTTTGAGCATGTGTGTGTAGAAGGGAGGCAGATACTCAGGTATACCTGCACGTACAAAAGCAGAGTGTGGTTTTGTAAACTTTGCATCCTTGGAAGCTTTGGTGGCTAAGCTGCTGATTGTCACAGCACATGGGTGGAAGTTCTTCTGTGTCAGCTTGGTGAGGCTGATCCTGGTACTTAGGATAAAATTTGGAAGTTTGTCCAGCTATGTGTCAGTGCAAGCAAATAATGTGATATATTTTGAAGATGAGCACTGGAAGGCATGTACACATGCCTGAGGTAAAATTTTTAGCTCCTTTTTAATAGATGAAATGTAAAAGTTAGAGTCATCTCATCCAAGCATATCCATCTAGAAGTCAGATATTTATTGAAAATTATTCACAGAAGTTCCTTGTATTTCTGATAAAGAAAACAACTTCCAGAGGGTGATTCATCCCATTTATCTTAAACATTTCTTTTTCGTTCTTTCAGAGGGCATTAGGTACTAGCTTGGCGTAGATGGCTAAGTTAGGTTGAACGAATTCCACACACTGATTTTCCATATCACTATATATATTATCCTTAACCTTGTTCATCTGCAGCAGGTTTCTACCAGAGACTGGACGATAAGTCTAGGTGGATCCACTCAATACATCATTATTATCACAACCATAACTGATATGGATTTTTTTATGTGGTTTTAGCAGGTTCTATTAAAATATCTCTAGGAAACCTGAGTAGATTCCTGATGAGTGGAAACCATATCAGAGATTATATTATGAAATTTAAGACACACATTTTAGTGTTCCAATGTTTCTGGAAGTCCTAATGATGCTGAGTGGAATTCTGGCTGTATGAAGGATTGAACCCTCTATGAGCTAAACAGAAAACATTTTCAATACCAAAGAGAGATTTCTATCATGTTCCTCTTATATGGAGTTATCTATGGATTGCCATCAAGCAATAGAATAATGGGAATTCATAACAATGATGGATTTATGAGATCTATAGCAATCCAAATTCTTACAGAGATCACCAAGGATTTCGGTTTTAAAATCTAAAAGGCAACACCACAGAACAGGCAGTGTATTGGAATAGCAATGACAAAGTTGCTCTACATGACATTTCATTTCTGGATGGCAGTAAAGATCAATGTACTTGCCTACACCTCCTGAATTAATATCCCTTGCTACCAAGGAATAAAATACTGTTACACAACTTCCTGCTGTACATTGCAAGTCTCTCACCATAATGAAGTTGTAATACATGAGTTTCAACGAAGAAGATTCTTTCAGATTAATATCAACTTATAAAATAATTTGATACTACAGTGTACTGACTTGGTCTGCATTACTGTTTCAAGCAGTACTTTTATTGTGAAAAAGCTCGAATGCCAATAAATACCAAACGTGCTATGCTGCAATATATTTTTCCCTTAGTGGGTTGTGCGTACAAATGAGGGGCTACTCATAGTTATTTTATTAACTTATTTGAAATCTCTTAGAACAAAAGCTAGACTTTTTTTTGTTTGAGAAAGGTTTTCTTGGAGAAAGAAAAAGACACTGCACTTCAGCATTTTGCAAAACAGCTCCTCTTTTGCCATATAATTCACTTAAGAAGTTCAAAAACTTGTTTTGAAAATGTTCTGTGTAATGAACCTATTATTCTTTTTCATTATAATACATTTTCATTTAGATTCGGATTTTTATTAGGATATTATTAGATGAAATAAGTTTTTCTGAAATTTTAAATCAAACTTTCTGTATTTAAAACATTTTTATCTAGTAAAACTTATTTTTTTAAAAAGCTTTTGGCTTCCTGAATATAAAAAGAACATAATTTTGTATCTTTACTGTTTTATGGATTTTTTATGACTTAACTTTCAGAGTTCCTGATGAACATTGTTACATTAAGCTGTATGAATATAAAGCTCTGTATGAGACATAACATTAAAAGGGATTTGCTTGCTAGCATATTGGTATGTTTAAACCACCTTTTATGGAAATTTGGACATGCTAAAAACCTCTCCCAAGGTGGGCAAACAAAAGAGTGTGTTGCAAGCTATAAAACACTAACAAATATCTAAGCTTGTTCTCTAATTGTTAGTTATTTTTTGCGATGATCAGGGGAGTACTGCTGCATTTAAATACAGTAGGAGAAAAAGTTACACAACAAATACTGTGGTTTTAATTGAGCATCTTCCTGCACACCCACATCATTTGAACTCCTCCTCCTCAAGTCACATTTAAGCAGCCTGAATTGCCAGAGCCTGGAGAGAAATAGCTATTCAGCATTAGCTCCCCCGCCTCCTTTAACAAAGGATTTGACCATTAGATTTTTTTGCTGCTTGTGTTAGATAGCCAGCGGGGCAGTGGGTAAAGATAATGAAACCTGGAAAAGGGTTTTGAAATATGAATGGAGTCTGTGAGAACTCAAAAGGGAGCATGTAAGCCTCAGAAATGATAGAAAGAAGGAAATTTCCGTACCATCTATAGGAAGAGCCATGGTAAAGCTTGTTCCTACCCAAGCAGCCACTGAAAACTGCTGGGCTGAGAGTAAAGTCACAGCAAAGGGACCACTCCTTCAAAGACAGATGGATGGGGAAGACATTTGTTTCTGAATTTGTAAGTTTTTCTCACCCAAAAAAACCGAGTCTTCTCTGTTAAAAAAATTATCTCATTCTAGCACAGTATTTTGTGACCTAAGGAAACTTTCTTTTGAAGACAGTGGCCAACTTTAATGTCTTCCAGTATTTCATCTTTTGGCAGCTCATATTAATGAAAATGTGCAGGTATTCCGATTTACACAGCTCCGGCAAATCGAAGGTCTTTTCACATCTCCCTTACTCAGTGCAGGAGTTCAAGGACTCATAAGACTCACACTTCTCCTTCACAGTGCCTCCCTTTGCTTCTCAGACTGGAACTTGAAAATGTGCCAGATGGAGACCTTAGACCCACAGTTTTCTTCTTCTCCTTCTCCTGTTTTATGATTACTTTGAGCTGTTTTCAAAGTTACCATTCGATCCTAAAAAAACAAGTCAGCTTCACCTCGGATATTGGTGTATGGTTTTGCTGTTCTGACAGGATAACCATCAGCATGCTGTAATTTGTTTTTCACAGTCCACTGAAATCTGGAAATTCCTCCCGTAGACTTTAATAAGGTTTACATTCAGGCTCCTAATGATAGTAAATTCTGTGTGTTTTGACATGTGCAGATTATGGCAGCGTTTAGCTGGTTAACACATTTTCCAGTGTTGAGGAGCACGTAGCTAAATTGCTGAATTTTCATATGTTAGTAGTTCTTACACAATATGAAGCAACATAATCTAATGGGATCTGACCTGAAACCACAGCTTCCTAATATTACATAGCAAATTTTAAAAATCAGCAAGTACTTGGAAGGCAGTGAAGGGTTTCTACTCTGTTAAAGCTCACTGAATATCCTTACTCAGTGCAGTTAATGCCTTAGGTGCATAAAATTACCCTGAGCATGGTATTTTTTTTTTCAAATTCACTTTTCTATGAAGTTATTTAAAATGGCATCAAAGCCCTGTACTATAAAGGGATCAATTTAGACGACTTTAAAAACAGTAAAGTTTGATTTAAACTTTAATTGAAAGTTTAGTTCTTTTCCCTTCTCTCACTGATACCAAATTATTTTCTATTAAAAAGACTTTTTGTAAAGACATATAAAAAGTGAAGTAAGAGCTAAAGCATATATATACCCAGGATTTTTAAAACATTGTTTTAGCATGAAAAACAAGGGAGCAAACAACAAGCCACAGCCAACAATGTCTATTATTAGCTGTTAGGCCAGTAACACAATACATTGTGCTCATCCACAGCCCAAAGCCACGCTGCAAGCGTTGGCTACTAAACGCAAACAGGTGGAGCACAAAGATTTTCATATTAACCATTCTCTTGGAGTGCTGCTGTCCAATGGCAGCCCTTTGGGAAGCACTGGTCTACAAGAATGGTTCACATTACTTTTGCACTCTTCAGAGTGACTTCAGTCATTTTGGTTCCACATTGAAAAATCTCTAGCTCCTGGCTAATTTGCCTTCCAGAACTGGTATTCTCACGAGCCTGGATGGGAATCAGGGTGCCTCCAAATTGCTTTCTGTAAATTTGGTGCAATAGAAGAAAAATATATTGCAAAATCTGTCTATACTTACCTTTATAACTTACCATTACTGTCAACTTCATTTTAAAGGCTTGCAGAGCTAATAGATTTCTGGAACTGTTCAGTGGTGCACTTTTCTTTCCTCATTTAACTATGTAAAATTGATTCTATTGCAGGAACTTTAAAGAACATTTTTTTCCAAGGAAGAAAAATTTAATAGTTGCATTAGTAGGCCACCGTGGCAGAATAATTTGATGTTAGTATAATGCAAGGAATAAGTACATCGAGGATAGAATCAGCACACAGGAAAATGTGTACACCATGGAGAAGAACAGGAAGAAGTGTAATGTGAAATAGAATAAAAAGAACAAAGGGATTGTTGTAAGGTGATCAGTAACATAGCAAGCTATGTTATCTAAAAAATAATCTAGATGGCTTACTTAGACTAGATACCTAACTTTGAGATATCTGCTGTTAGTTGCAATTAATCAGAAAGTAGGTAGCAGTAGAAATCGCAATTTTTAGGAGATTCATGAAGACCGTTTTCTTGTTCCCTAGTGAAGATAAGGAAAATGACTGATTGGTCTTGTTATAGTGCTGCACAGGTTAACTATTTTTTCATATAAATTCCAGAAAAATAATTTATTCTATAGATGAGATTAGTATATAATAAACTGTAGGTGGAAATATACTAAGGTATGAAACAGATGACTTCGAGGACTTCCTATCACGCCAATACAGAAATAGCACTTCTATAATTTTTTCTTCCTGATTTTCTTTCTTGGTATAATTTATTTTTCTTTACTAATTATCCAGTTCTGATCACTTTTGAGGTAGGATTCTGAGCCACAGTCTCATCTTTGCAGTCACTTTGCTCTAGCTTATATTGATATGTTTGTATTTATACTGGCCCTTGTACTGGCCCTTCAGCGTGTGCTGGAGGTATCTGACAACGGTGCCCTGCAACACTTGTGAAACTTCAGTCACAGCACAGTTTCACAGCATCTTAAGGACTGTGCTAGGTTTAGACTGGGCATCTACACCAACAACAGGACCCAGTAGGCTCCAGAGTCAGAGGGAACCTCCTGGGCACCACCTGGGCTGGTGGCTGTCTAGGCAGACTGTCCGCAAGCCGCCTGTAAGAAAGCTTGTAAAAGTGAGATGGGTGCTTTCACTTTGTGAGAATACTCTTGGACTCTGGTCTTGGCTTCAGCAAGGTAAAGGAGCAAATGTCACAGTTAGGTCCAAAGACACAGAGAAGAAGAACTTAAAATGTTGAACTTTGCAACCAGGGGAGAAGCCAGGATGTTGTACTTCACTTTCAAGCAAAAAAACAAACTAGCAAGTGTTTAATTAAAATAAAAGCAAACCCAAAAAGTTTCTCATCAGTTATTTTCCCCCTCTGTCTCTTTTTACTTAGGTTCTGTCTCGAGGCTTAGTCTTAACTTGAGTGGAAAATGCTAAACAAGAATGAAAGCTTTGCCCTCAGAGGGTTGTTTGCAGCTCGTTCAACCATGGCAATCGGCAAAATTCCAGCAGCAAGAGAGACGGACCAATTAAAACAAAATACATGTGTTGTGATTTAGCACAGACATGTACAGGATCTATTGTTTTCCTGGTATAATTCCACAGTTTTGCTGCAGTCACATCTGTGTTAAATTCAGCCCTCTCTAGCTGTCTATTTATGAAGTGACACAGGCTCTTTTGAACATTGCAATGAAATATAACTCGAAGAGGATCTTCATCTGTGTCAGAGGGGGCTAAGGGGAACCACTCTTCAGCATTTCTGATACTTGCTTTGGTGGGACACTGCTCCTTTGTTAATTTGAAGAGTAAAGAGCTGACAGATCGAAAAATCCAGAAGGATTTTTTTGCATTATTCTTACATATTTTATTTTATTTGATAATTAAAAAGACTGTTCTGTGATCACTGACCACTTTTTTGTGTTTGTTCTCCCAGCAGCCTGAGTACAACTAAAGCACTTTGGACAGTCCTGACACTGTCTGTATTGAAGCATATCACATTCATTTTCAGGCATCCGTTGTATTGAGACACTACTTACGTTCCTAACTTTAGCTGCTCTCATGTGCATTGAAATTTCATACCTTATCGTAGAAGTCTTTAAATCCTTGCAGGTGGTCACCTCACCTGCCTTTAGGGCATAGAAAAATGATACCTGGTTTAAACTAGTCAGCTGTACTCCCTTTGTAATGAATCGATGTTTCTCCCAGAGGGAAATTTATTCTTGAGTGGCTATAGAGAGTACCTAAACATCTGGAAGTCTACATTTGACCAAGCAAAGGAAGGAATTTAACTGTGTTTTCCTAATTTTCAGCAAACACCTAATTGCCAACTCCTTTTTCCTGTCTTTGCCTTGCAATTGAAGAATCTCCCTGGTTCATGTTCAATATATTCTTTTACTACATTTTGCAGTATTCACAGTGAATGAGCCATGTCTACCGATCTAATACAGCAAGAACAAAATCACAAATTCTTCTCAGTATGTCTGGGCTCAGGCGACAAGCAAACATTTAGAGCTGACTGTTCCTATCACTAGTGCTATGCTGATGTGGAGAGACATGTTCCTAATACCTTCTTTATGCCTAACGAACTGAAAAGACAGTAGGGATGTCAGATGCCTCTCAGTGACCTACAATAAGATGGGAGAGCTTGTCTGTACTCTTTATTCAGAGCTATGACTAATACAAAGAGCTAAAGCTGCATATTATCTAACCTCTGAATGGGACACTACATAGTGGCATTCCCTGCAGTTGCTTTTTTCATTGAAGAAAACAATGCTTATTCCATCACCATGACAGTTTTTTAAAGGAATAAGTATGTATTTGCCTGCTTTCCTCAGCTCCTCGTTGGCAAGTTTCAAGCAGGGATCTTCAGGAAGTGTAAGTTTTATAATAGGTACCTGTGAAAAGGAGCAAGTTTTTAGTGATGAGTTGCTTAACGGTAAATCTCTTCAGTGTGTACAAAAACCAGCCCAAGTTGGTAGTTTCTCCTTCCTGGTGCTTCTGTATCTTTTTGTACAAGGTTGCAGATCTGTTTCCTATTGTGTGTCCCCATTGTCACTTTAGCTTCCTACCTCCTTTTTTTTCCGGGATCCTCGGCACACATACTGTATGCATGTAAATTTGTGTCTGGGCTTCCTTCTGGAGTAACTCACTAGCTTTCTGTGAGATTAAATTGTTAAGTGAGAATCACAGTTTAGCACATTGCATTCCTTATTTATCCCATTGAAAGCTCGGCCTTCAGCAGTCATTTCCCTATAGTCTCAGATTTGTTTCTAACAAAGCTGCAACAAGTGAAAAATAGTGCTCTAAGGAAGACTCCCCCATAGTGACTTTCTGTATAGTTCAATTCATAAAATATCATTTATTACTTATTTTAGTGAGAATAAGATCAGCTGTAAAGCTGTTATTAGGACTAGATCGTGTAGGCTTATACTGAGATGCAAATCCACATTAATACAAATTGCCCAAAAGGAACAGACGAACTGATTCAAGGAGGTGCATGTGGTTTGTTTCTGTAGCATTCAGTCTTAATTACTATACCCAAATTTAATCTTATTTATGAAGTTAAAAAACCCCAACATGATGATTTTCAGAGTCTGAAGGCCTTGCAATTGCACATCAGTTTTGGGTCTCATATACATGGACAGCAGCACAACATTGTTTAGCTCCACTTGCAATATCTGCAATTACAAGTACAAAAACTCAGCTGTCAAACAAATTAAACTAAGCCTTGCTGCATAAAGCATGTTATTTAATCTCCACAATCTGCTTGCCACCCATTGTGATACAACTACATTAATGCATTAAATTAAGTGATTTTATTTTACGGCTTGCATATAAATCAATACAGCAAGTGAGTGAATATTAACTAACCTAAGTCCTAATTAAAGAGCAATGAGACACTGATGGCTGCTTTATCTTGATATTTGAAAGTTATTTTTTTAATTATTATCTGAGGTCAAACACTCTTTCATAATCAACCAGAATATACAGCTATTTGCATTATTAAAACGCTACACCTTATATTAACAGCCTGGGCTAAGGATAAGTGTATCTGCAATAGTTGTGCAGTCTTTTAGTAAGCCTGTTAAACATTATCTAACAAATACTATTTCTTCCTGTCTTATGTTTTCTCAAACAGCATAGCACACACCTTATTTGTATTTGAACAGAATTAGAGCAATAAATTACTGGTTCAATCACTGGTCACTCATTACTGCTTGTAAATTTTGCATGAATGCAGAGATAAAATCAGTTTTAAAAATGTCACCATACAAATTGTAAGTTATATATTTTTCTTGTTTCAAAGGGAAAGTTAAATGAGCTTGTCACTTCTTAAATACCCTACAGCTCCAAATGTGTTAGTTAGGGAATATAAATGTCTCAGGGGTTTACTCCTCTTCTGTCCAAGGTAGAAGCTTTCTTTCTGTCCTGTTTAAGCAAAAGTGCTTAAGTGTGTGCTATTTTTTTTAATAGCCTTTTGATTTGAGTGAAACTGTTCTGTTGATAATAAATGCATACCTATTTTGCTAAATTGTTCATATACTTCCTACCCTCCTAGAGATTTCTACCTCTTAAACTAATGTCTAAAAAGTGCCAGATGAAAATGAGCTTTAGCTCTGTGCGAAACTAGCAAAGCCAAATTAAGACACCATGGCATGTGGAATCCCGTATGCTGTAGGCACATTCTTCATTGCCTTGCACAAACTTTAGGAGTTATGATGAATGGGGCAGTTTGTCAGTCTTTGGGGGTTTCAGACTCTCAAGAGAAGAGAACATAAATTAGCTACACAGTTCACATTTACAAGTATTTTTCTGTATCCTTCAGAGGTAGAAACATGAGGGAGAGTATAAATGAAACTGGGACTCTGATTTTTGTGAACCTGAGTCTGGCACAGTCCTGAAATGCTAATGCTTTGCTACTGTCATGGAAATCCCTTAGTTTCTGTTTATTCCACATATCCTAAGCTTGAGACTGAAGTCAGTTATGTAGCATCAAAGATTACTTCACTTCTAACCCATTCTGGCAGTGCCACTGCCATGAGGTTTTACCATCATTTTCTTGTGCTTTTACAAGCTCAGTGCCTTCTTCTTACGTATACAAGACTGCCAAAGGTCACATTAACTTTCTGATGGAATCTTTATGAAGTCAGTTAGGAGTCTTGTCCACTCCACTGCTCTTGATCTCTGGGCACTTCATCTCCATGTGCTTTTCCACATACCAGGTTCCTTAGGTATTTTTAAGGCACCTTCAGCTGAAGAAACTCTGCCATTGAGTTGGCTGAGCAAAATGGGAGTTTGAAGATAGAATCAAAAGAGCTCAGTCCTTCCATTTCCATGATTTTAAAAACCAGATTAATATTTTCTTCAGGAAAAAAATCATCTGTTTAGTAGCGTGAAGGCTACAGAACATAAATCAATAGTTTTACTGGTATCTCTATTCTTTTTCAAGTTACAATAGCAAATAGGTTTTTTTACACAAAAAAAACCCCTCTAGTCTCTCTTGATTTACAGTGATAAACTGACATACTATACATCTTCTAGAGTAAACTGCAGTCTTTCCTCAGGTTATCATTTCCTTGTCTCCTGTGAGAACTGAAGTTTCCTTTAATCTACTTTTTTCACTGTTCAATCACATTTCCCTTACACGTTAGTTCTAGTTCTGCCTATGGTTGAGCTGAATACAAAGAGAATTAGTATTATAATGTACCTTTAATTAACAAAATCCAGATAACTAAGTTCTGAGGCCAGTCCTCTTCTGAATTTCATACCTATTTTTGTTAAATGCTGACTCAAAACATTGTACAATCTTGATGAAATCATGATGTCAATCACAAACATCTCAAATAGGATCAGAATTTCTCCCATGCCAAACATATAGAAGAGTATTATACTAATTTATTTCATCTATCACAAACTAAACTATAGAAAAGTTGGCATTCGTACTGAACACATCTATCTTTTACTATCGCTTTTGTCAAATCATATGTAAGGCAACCACATATTATCTGGTCCTGTGATGAAAAACTAAATTATAATATATAGATGTAAAAGGGAAGGAGAAAGTTATCATAACTTGAATTTTTTTCTTGTACCTCAGTGCTAGATTCCTGAATTTTTTGATGCAATCTCTATTTATCCGACAATGGAAATAGAAGAACAGACAGAAAGAATGAGGGGAGAGCGAAGAAAGAAAAGGAGGGAGAGACAAGACAGAAAGAGCAAAAAGGTGAGAGAGAGAAAGAGAGAAAGAGAGAAAGAGAGACAAAGAGAAAGACAGAGACAAAGAAAGAAAGAAAGAGAGGAAGGAAGGAAGAAGGAAGGAAGGAAGGAAGAAGGAAGGAAGGAAGGAAGGAAGGAAGGAAGGAAGGAAGGAAGGAAGGAAGGAAGGAAGAAAAAGAAAAAAGAAAGAAAGTTAGTTTTGAGTAATGCTTGCAGTATTGCACAGAGAAAGTGCTTAGAGATCAATGTGTTTGTAACAATTTACCTCTGCAGCTTTGATTGCACTTAATTTATTGTATTGGATTTGCATGGCAAGATTTTGGTAGCAAGGGGGCTACAGGAGTGACTAGCTAGAAGCTTTCCCCATGTCCAATAAGCCAATGCCAGCTGGCTCAAAGATGGACCTGCCACTGACCAAGTCTGAGCCCATCAGTGACAGTGGTAGCGCCTCTGTGATAACATATTTAAGAAGAGGCAAAAACCCCTGCAGAACAGCACCTGAAGAGAGGAGTGAGAATATGTGAGAGAAAGAACCCTGCAGACACAAAGGTTAAAGAAGAAGGAGGGGGACTAGGTGGTCCAGGTGCCAGAGCAGAGATTCCCCTGCAGCCCATGGTGAAGACCATGGTGAGGCAGGCTGTAGCCTGTGAAGGTTAACGGTGGAGCAGATATCCACCTGCAACACATGGAGGACCCCATGCCAGAGCAGGTGGATGTGCCTGAAGGAGGCTGTGCCCCCATGGGAAGCCCGTGCTGGAGCAGGCTCCTGGCAGGACCTGTGGACCCATGGAGACAGAGGAGCCCATGCTGGAGCAGGTTTGCCGGCAGGACTTGTGATCCTGTGGGAAGCCTGAACTGGAGCAGTCTGTTCTTGAAGGACTGCACTGCTTGGAAAGGACCCACGCTGGAGCAGTTCATGAAGACCTGTAGCCTGTGAGAAGGATTCTTGTTGGAGAATTTCATGGAGAACTGTCTGCCATGGGAGGGACCCCATGCTGGAGCAGGGGAAGAGTGTGAAGAGTCCTCCCCATGAGGAGGAAGGAGTGACAGAGACAATGTGTGATGAACTGACCTCAACCCCCATTCCCCATCCCCCTGTGCCACTTGGGGGGAGGCAGGTGAGAATTTGGGAGTGAAGTTAAGGCCACGAAGAAGGGAAGGTTTGGGGGAAGGTGTTTTAAGATTAGATTTTGTTTCTTATTACCCTACTCTGATTTGGTTGGTAATAGATTAAACTAATTTCCCCAAGCGGAGTCTCTTTTGCCCCTTGGTGAGTGATCTCTCCCTGTCCTTATCTTGACCCATGAGCTTTTCATTGTATTTTCTCTCCCCTGTCCAGCCGAGGAGGGGAGTGATAGAGTGGCTTTGGTGGGCACCTGGCATCCATCCAGGGCCAACCCACCACATTTATGAACTCTGGGAAGACAACAGCATAGCATATCTATTTGTTACTGGTTCAAGAAACTTAACCAAAAGGAATGAGGATCAGTTCTGGGATCTGGACATTGCAGTTGGTAATAGGCCATGGGAAAGTCAGATCACTCCAGAGTGAAATTGTCCCTCCCTGGCTCCTCTCATTATGCAGGAGACCCAGCCAGCAGCCCCACCTTCATGCATGGGGCACGGGTTCCCCTTCAGCTCGTTTGGCTGCCCCTGGCAAAGGAAGGAGCGAATTATCCTTCGCAGTGTGATTCTGAGGGTGCAGGTGAGGAGCCAGCACAGCTCCCTGCCTGCTGAAGAGTCTTGGAAACTTACCTGTGAGCGGGGGACAAGGCTGTGTTTGCTGCTTCTCAGATGCCACTGTGGCGCTCTCTGTCTCTCCTCGGGAGATGCAGGGAGGAGTCTGAGCTAGTCTTCCCTGAAGGCCTCTTTTTCTCCATGCATCAGAAATAGAGAGTCCCTGTGATGCAAAAGAGGGTTAGGCTTTATCAACTTTGCTTTTGTTTTGGAACTGTGATTTTAAAACAAATCCAGCTCTCAGGTTTAAGGGTCACTTAGTAAGTTTGCCTTTCTGGCTCTCACGTAGGGTTTCTTTAGTGTTTCCATGGCTTATAGGAAGGGGAAAGAGCCTGTCATTTAAATATAAATTAGTTTTTGAAACAAAAGTGAAAACAAGAGAATGCTGTCAGCAATGAGTGTGTGACAGTGTACATAGAACAATGACAAATTTTAATTGGCTGTCTATTACAGGATCTCCAATTTTTCACCTCACTTTCCATAATGCGAGATATGCCTGGAAGCTTTTATCCTCTCTTTCACCCTGTAATATAAAATTGTCTGACAAGGACTGATAGTCACTATAAAATGTCCTAAGCCTCTGCTTAATGTTTCTAATAGCAAATAATTTCATTTGAAATAAAAGGAGTTGTCAAAGTATAATGAGCATTTTCCACATGCTTTGATTGCATTGCACCAGGAAGCCAGTATCTATTTATGGTATTAATTAAAGAACATTTCCTTCTACCATGCCACCGTGTTTTAGTAAAATATGTCAGAATTCTTCTTTTTTTTTGAGGGTGGGAAGGGTAAACCATCATCTCAGAAAGCAAATAATCTATGATGATATTTATTTGTTCCATATTACTATGAAAACATGTCAAATTTATTTAATGAGATGGGATTTAAACAGTAGCTAATGTTTAATTATTAAGCTACTATATGGTTTTTCTGAGTCACTCTGGAGTCAAAGGATTAATCTTTTATCTACCAAATGTACGAAAAGAAAAATTGACATAGCATAGGCTGGTAAAACCGAGCTGACTTGCCTTATGCCTTGTTATTTTGTTTCTAAACTAATTCCAGTATGAAACGAGAAGTGAACACTGGCAGATGGAGAGAGTCCTGCCACAGTACCCTCCCTATCTATGCAGCGTTGCTTTGTTTCACTTAAGAAAGGGAGAGCACTGTGCAGCGGCAGCACTGCCGTTGTCTTTAGGTCATCACATTGACTCAGTGTCATCCAAGTGACTGTGGCTCCTAGCGTGCTGCCATCTACCTGATTACCAGCACAGCGCAGTCACCACTAACAGAAAACACTAAACATATCAGAGGCCATAAGGTCAAGAAAGCAAACTGAAAAATCTAGTTGTTAATTCAAGGAGAATCCTTTTTTTACCATCCAAACAGTTGCAGCATTGTTTCTCAGCAAACTTTTTCATCTGGCAAAAAAAAAAAAATTACTATTGGACTGTTCTGTAGTTGCATGTGACGTAAATTATCGAGCTGTATAGGACAGATGATACAGAGAAACCTGCAGAGGCACTGAATATTTAACCATGATTAAGAGATCTATGTAAGGTGAATTTGTCACTATCTGCTTTCCCTCATTATTGCCATTTATCCCCATGTCCCCTTACCTCATGACCTATCACAAAGTTGGATAAACGACATGCAGAGAACTATTACATAGCCACCAATAGTAGAATAAATGAAAATAGCTCAGTGCAGTAAAGATATTAATGTATATCATAAACTAGTATTGCATTAGATATAACAGTATCTACCATTACACAAACAATTATATATGAAATTTTAGAAGTTTATAGAATAGTAATAAGTATAGTCTTAGACAGTATGCATTCTTTCCTTAGAAGAGATAACTGGAAGGTTATAAATGTATGCAATAAATGGTCATATAGTAAGACTCTGTATTCATCTGGTAATTTTTAGTACTTATTTATATTCAGGCTATCAAGATCCACAAAGCAAAAAACATTAAATAGCAAAAAATAATGACATGAAAATAAATAGAAGTTGCCTTGTATTTTCTTTCCACTGAAATGAAAGACAAACATGCTATTTCAAAGAGTTGTGAGGTCTGTCTAATGTAGCAGGTTTTTGAATACCCATATAATAAAAAATTCAACAGCCTGACAAGTCTTTGTTCTTCTGAAAGGCAGTATACGGCCCTGGATTTGATTCCTGAGGTTACTCACTGGGAAATGGAGCTCCTCTTAGCCATGGTCAGATTACACACTACTGATGTGAGTCCCACTCCAGACAGAAAAGACACTTAGGATCTTGTCCGATCTAGGTGTCTTGGCCCACTCCAAACATTAGCAAAAATAAATGAACACCACTAAAAGGTGAGTTATTGACCTGATTTAAGGCACTTGAAAGTTATGAGTTTAAACTTTTAGTCTAGTCTTTATTTTTCAGTAGGAAGAAATAGATGCCACTTAAATTAAGCATCTCAGACTCACCATGAGAGTTAGCTCACTATGAGCCTTGTTAGTAAATGCATTCTACTTACGTCTCATATTATGGAGCCGAGAACAAACCAGAGAACAGTAATGCTAGAGTAAAATGGAATTATATGGCTTCTGTTATTCAGGAGTTCAGATTAGACTGTCAGAGTAGTCTCTTCTGCCTTTACAATACATGAACCTGTTAATTTTAATATTCTTCATACAGTGTGTAGCTGTAGGACAGCATAAGTTAATCTCATTCTTTGGACCTTACCTTGCAGTGGTGAGGTATTTTCATTTCCCTGTCAGCTTTGCATTGTAAAGATGTTGTCAATTACAAATTGTATAGCTGTTCTATTTCTATGTATCATGAGCTCGAGTCAGATTGGTCAGAAGCCTAAGATTCACTAATTCAAAAGAAAAATTAAAGTGATAACTTGTAATGTACATTCTGACAGTAGATTATAGTATCTGACAGACCTTGCCTTTTTGCTGCAGTCACCCTTGTCCCTTTAACTAGCCTTTAACTGCCACAAAACTGCCTTACAAGTTATACTCAATATTTCAAGTCAGGCAACGGATGTGTGGAGTAGTATATAATTGAATAGTGTGCTTGCTTTGCTTGCTCTACATACAGCTAAGGCCGTCTTTCCGAGAAAACAACTGATAGTCAAGTGCCTCACTTTTATGGTACTCAACCTGAAATAGTTGGGCAGGACCAGTGTGGGCCATGAAGTGTGGACCATTGATGTAACAGGATCTGTTCCATTTGACGTCAAGAAATTAAATACTGTACCCTCAAATGGCATTAAGCACACAAAAAATTAGCAGATATTTTGAATGAATTGGTTTCAGACTCATGACTACCTTTTGAGAATTGCAGAGTAGTGGGATATGTAATACCAGCCAGACAATACATGTACACTTAAAAATGCACTTAGTTTTTCATAAGCTTTTTTCTTTTGAAAATTTAGAAAGTTTCATATCTACTCACAATCCTTACTAGTTTAATAATAAAGAAGTAAGAAGATGTAAATTCGTCATTCAAATCCAAGGGTTATAGCAGGTTATGGAATGATGTGTCACTCCATGTACTGATAGAGACGATATGACATAACTCATTTTGGCATTAAACAATTCAATAAAAACCCTTCAGGATTTATCCTTGCAGGAACTGGATATACTTGGGGGTTTAATTCTTGACCAAAAAGTGAAGGACTTGTCCTGAATAGCTGCTAGGTAGCTATAAAATCTTAAAATAAAGGAGACATTTCCTGCAGCACAGGAAAGACTCACAAAGCCAGACGATAATAATTAAAATAGACTGGACATCAGAACTTAAGCCATAATTCTTACTCCAACACGTATGCTGCGAAGGCTGTAGACCCAGTTGCTGTGTTTACAGCATCAGCTAGGCATGGATTTATTGGGAGAAGTTAAGCGGGATAAAGGTGGGAGATATATATACAATCTGTAAAACCAACATTGAAAACATTTTCCTCAGAAGATCCTGAAAGCAGAAAAACTGAACCAGAGAAGTAAGTTAAAAAGTTTAGAGGAGAAAAGCTATGAAAAGGGAAGTATTGTTTGGATACTTATAAAGAAACAAAAGCAGTAATGAAGAAGAAGTTTTGTGAAAAGAAATTTTTCTGCCTTTCTAATTTGAATCCCATGGGTCACTAAAAAATTTCTACAAGGTCACACATGCGAAAAATTGTTATGAAGATGGCTAACTTTTCTTTCAAGAGGAGAAACAAATCCGGTAGCAGTGAGTAAATATTTTTAAAGATAAATTAATAAAGTTATAGGTTATGTATGTCCTACAAAAAGTAACAAATATATGGGTCAAATATAAGACAGAGAAGGAAAATATCAGGTGAATAAAAATAATATGTAGAAGACACAGATCCTCTGTACCTAAAGATTCGGTCCTTTTGAGCTGTACACACTTGTCTACAAAGCAGTCTAAGATGTCCAAAGTCTACTCTCCATGTTGAAAACCTTACAGGTAAGACGTATGCCCTATTTTTTTGTACCGCTACATCTGCCTTTTGGAAGAAACTAATGGTTTTAAGTGTCTCAATTCAAGCCAGGATCAGTTTCACGCACTCAGCATAAAATGTTTAGCAGTTCCGTGGGATATACTTTGAAAAAAAATAGCTACTTGCTAAAACACAACTAATAAGAACAAAAGTGAACACATGGGAAGTTGTATGAGGTAGTGAAAGAAGACCTAAGAAGAAAATGAAACTTCAGTTTGATATAAAGAGGGAAAATACCACAGGAACTCAGATTATAATGTTGGAGTAACAACATCAGTGGTGAATAAATGGGGTGACATCAGCACCTCCATGTTGCACAGCCCAGAGGCAGGAAAGTATATGTGTTTCTGTGTGAGAAAGATACCACAAAAAGAGAAGGCTATGTATAAAAATCCAGATGATTACAGCTGCAGCAAAATATTTGACTGTATAGACAGAAAACAAAGATCAACTGTTATTTCGGATTATTACGGACCAGAAGCACAATATGTAGGTACAGCAAATTCAAAGAGATGAAAGGAGTTGAAGATTTTCACAAGTCATAGGCCTATCTGACAAAGAAATCAGTGTTGTCAGTGGTGAAAATAGGAAGCCTTCGGTAGCATTTGGCAAATGTTGTTTCTGTAAAAGCCTGTTAATTCATGGGTCCTGTTTCTCCTCCTTTAGACCCCAAGTGAGCATGAGAAACTAAAAAAGGCTTCTTTAGATCTGCCTGTCTTAATATGCTCTTTCTTTCCCTTCTTTCTTATATTTTTGGGGAACAAGAAGTTCTTTAAAATGCTTTGCAGCTTTTAATCAGTCTTCTTCATTCCTGTCTCGCCTTTAGGAGTGTCTTTAATCTCACCAGTCTCACATGCATATTGAAAACATTTTATATGCAATCTTGATGCATTGATCATATTGTTCTGAACAGTTGCTGACATTTAGATAGCTCTGTTGCATCCACTGCCAGTTAAATTTGAATTTTTGCTGGCTCAGTGACACCAATCTTAATTATATTCTTATAAAGTTCATCTGTATATTGTTAGCCTAATGTGGACCTTCCAGTTTATGAAAAAAATTAAGTCAATCAGACAAATAGCATCTTGTCTGGGATGTCAAGAGGTAGATGCCTTTGCCAGAATAGGTGACATTATGGAGGAGAGGGTGACATCGTCCACTGGCGTTGATTTGAATTCTGTTATCCCTTTTAAAATTAGGAATACTTCTCCCCCCGCCAAAAAAAATAAAAATCTGTAATTAATAGCAAGGGCAGGAGTTAAACAGTAAATCTAGGCTTCTTGTTCTTTCCCTGTGTACGGGAGAGGAAAAAAAAAGAATATTTGCTTTTAGACGCCATCTGATGTGCATAGTAATATGGCTTGGGTTCCCTGTGTCTAAGTAGCAACCTTAAATTAAATCTTGATTCCTTTCCTTTTTTTTCTTCATCCATCCCTTATTTGGCTTGACTACTAATGAATACCTTAAAAGAAATGTGGCAAACAAAAAGGCTTTCTTGCAACAAGCTTAACCTGTGCACATTTTCACTTTCTAGAAGTAAAAATTCTCTCGCCGTACTTGTGACCCCTTTAATTATTTGTAAATATTCTCGGGGTAGCTACTTACCTTGGGGCAAAGTCTAAAGTTATAGTAACATATTTTTGACAATAGTAACTGCAGAACTCCCCTCCTAGATTTAAGTTATAATTTTTACTTTCCACTGTATCATTAAGACTATTTATGTCAAAGTTAAACCATATGCTGATATGTCATTTCCTTCCTGTCGAGGTTTTCTTACTTCCCCTCCCATCATCAGCATTCATTTAAAATCAGTACTAAAAAGGTCTGCTTATACAGAATAATGAGATATAACCAAAACCAAAAGAAAGACAGAAATAATTCTTATTTCTCTGATGATTTACACACACTGGGAGTCTGACTCATATGTTTAAAAGGAAAGTCCACTGTGGATTAGAAAGAGAGAGTAAACTTCTCTACTGAAAAGATTTTTGTGATAGCCTTTGTCTCACAATGATGTTTCACTTGAAAGACTTTGATAATCAGCAATTTCTTCCAAACCTATTCTAACCCTTTCTTCAAGCTTACATGGTATTTTAGAAGTTTTGCATGGATTCTCCCTCTGAAAAGGGCAAGGGAGGAAATAGACTATGCAATTGCAGGCCGACCTGTCATTACTGACCTTTTCAGGGAAGAAGAGAAGGAAACACTCTATAATGACAGAGCTGTTTCTTTTCCTAAAATATCACGTGCCTCAAATCCAGCATCTGGAATGGTTAGGACTGTGGTGTTTATGCTCTGGTTAGATGGGTCAAATGGTAATGTTGTGGATCCATACTTCTGCTATCAGTTTTCTTGGAAATTCTAACTGAAAAGCTAAATACTAATCAATCAATTAAATACAAAGTTAATATGTCATGGTTTGTTGTTTTTTTTTTTGGGGGGGGGGCGGTTCATCCCTTCTCATTGCTTATGATGTTGCATTCACACAGTATAGGATTAGCATCTTGAGACTATTGCCTGTTCAGTACATTTTCGTACCTCAGCCTTTTCCCCACTGACTTCAGGGTGACAGCTGGAAAAAAAAAAAAAGAAAATTTGAAAACCAGATGAACAAACAAAACCTCTTGCTCACGCACTTTTAAGTCATTTGGGCTATAACGGTGTAAAGACACTGAATCCTACCAAAGCTTGACAGCAGCCCTTTTTAGTTTGAGTTGTTATCCATTTTCGTATCTGGTACAAACAGTGGATCCTTTTGCAGTAATGAGTGCCATACTAAGAACACATACCAAAAATATTAAACTATTTTAGAAAGTAATTGCTATTCCAAGGCAATACAACTACATGAGGCTGAAAAAAGTAGGAGGCAGAAATGATGAAGAAATTTGAAAGAAATTTCCAAGAAATAAATTTGTTCTCATTCAAAGGATTGGTTGGTTAAGGGCATGATAAGGTAGAAGGAGGCGTGGGACTGAATGAAAGTGATGGTACGTGAGATTAACAGCAAAGAAAAGCAAAGAGCAAATAGCATAGTGTGATCATGTTGTCTGTCGCATGCATAGAGGGTATTGCTATACTATAGCCATTGTGACTACATACAGGTATACATATATCATATGGATGTACCTAAATTAGTTTTGAAATGGCTAGGTCAGGCAATACTTATATGTGGTAATATTGGTATATGTATGCAAGAAAAGAATTATGGGGAGTTTGGAAAAATCAGAAGAAAAATAGCTAGGTTGAGTGCAATCATAAATGTGATCTACAGAAGTGAAAATTAGGGTAAGAGTGTATTCCGAGGTCTTCAAGTCCTATAGAGTGAGTATAGCAGGAACATAACGTGCATTTATTAATATCAGATAAAACGAGGTGATAGTTTCTGTTCTGGAATTTGTATTTTGGGAGTTAGTCACTAAGATAAAGTTAGATTCCTAAATTTACTTCTGGTTAAAATACACCATTCTGTCTGCCACTATTTTTATGGTTAATTTAAGGCACACTAAAACTTACATTAATCAAAAATATATACAGATACTTGATGTGAAGTATGCACTGAGGCGAACCCAAGTGCCACAGCTCTACTGTGCTTCTGTGCCTGTCTATGCCAGTGTGAATTTTGTGGTTTCTGCACACAGTCATCTCCAAACTCCCAGAGCCGCTTCATGCTGTGTTCAACTCTATGCATTGCTTAAAGAAACACACTAGACGAAACAGTGATGGTGTCTATCAGGCTTGCATGGGCAATGCTTTGTGCTCTGTCTGCCCACAGGAAGTCACGGTTATCTAAAGGCAGTGTTGCCGTAGCAGTGCTGATCTTGTTGAGCCCGATGAACATCACTCAAAGATTATTTTGGCATGAGGCACTGTATAATTTGAAATTGTTGCAAAACACAAGGTTTCATTTTAATTTCAGTTTCTTTCTGAATTCCAGAAAAACAAAACTAAGGGAAAAAAGGACTGTGTGTTTATTCACAGTGATTTCATCTTCTTCAAGAGGTCATTACAAGACCCAAAAAGAGAACAAATATTCTAAGCTAGAATACTTGACACTTCACATTTCTTGTAAAATTACACCAAGTAATACTGGTATTATACTAAGCTTAAACCTGAGCAATTAACTAAAGTGTGACCTGTGAAAGGGATGGTGCTGTTCAAGAGACAATGTAAAAGTATCCCTATTTTGTAAAAATAAATACACTCATTAACATAATTCATAATAAATTGGCTGAGAAGGGTAGTGTTACTGGGAGTCTCTTCCATGCCTGTAACAGCTGGAGTGGCTGAAGGCAGAAGCTGTGCAGAACAAGGTCTGCTGCTGAAGACTGGTGTGTGCCAGACCACTTAGCAAGATGTGGAGGCTGGGTCCTGCTGTGATCACATTTACATTTACATCTGCCTAACCTGTCCTCTGTGAAATCCGTGGCGGGATCAAGGCAAAGACAGCAGCTCTGCTGACATGTCTGAGCTAGCTTTAATGCACATCATCTAGGCACTACAGGTGCTATTATTCATTCAGTATTGCCATTTCTTAATTATTTAATGTATCACATAGACTATTTAGAAACCTTAAAATATAAATGAGTTTGGAGAAAAGATTTCTTCCATGAAAATATTGAAAACAACATATGAACAAAGCCTAAGAATGCAGAAATCATAAAGTAAATCAAATGCAAAAGACACCATTTTATAAAATCTTATGACCTCTTAAGGCAGTTATAAGGCTGCTTATAACTCTTGAACGCCTGGAACTTTCAATATTGTATTGAAACACTAGATGAAATATTGCTTTGAAACAATTCTCTGATGAAAATCCAAGTCAAGAAGTATTTGATGAGGGCCCATCCAGAGTTCCATGGCTTAGACACAATTGACTTCAACAGGCACTAGTGGAATCAATACAGCAATTGGGTTTTTGCCTTTATGAAAAGCTCTGATTACATTCTTCTATCACTTGGATTTATTTTGCAGACAGTACTTTATTCTTGTCAAATTCAGATATGTTATATCAAAAAGTCTGTTTACTACAAGAAAATCCCCTGTGCCAGTCACTGTGCAGCTACTTTGATGCGACTTAAACATTGTTTTGATATTTGAAAAACAAACTCAGTTACCATACATTGTTCTCCTGAAAAGAGATATGATGCACTTATGACTTCATAAATTGAAAGGGACACTGTCTATCTCAGGCATAGCAGTAAATGTCAGATGTTGCTATTTAACAAAGGTTGCCCTTTATGGATCTCATAAGATGATGAAGAAATAAAGATGGCTACAGGCAATCTGTGAGATGATTATTTTGAAGCAATTTTGGTCTATGTTTTTCATTAAATTAGTATTCTAAGCAGCCTTCTCCACTTTTCCATGACTTCTGTTATTGGGATCGTTAGATTAAATGGTGTTAGGGTGTCATATGTTGACTTTGCCCATACAATTTTTAAATATATCAACCAGGAGAGATCTGGGAGGTGTTCATCTATCAATTTATTCCTTTGTTGTCAATGTTCAGTAACAGGGGACAAATTCAGAGTTTACTGCTACATCTGTGTATGCAAATCATTTACTCAAGAAGGGCAAAGCTTGGCAAGGAGTATCTATTCGTCAAGGCATGAGGTTTGACTGCAGATTTTGTTCTGTGTAGGATAGCGCTTAATTAGTGGTAAGCCAGTGTTGGGTGGGGGCTGGGGGGACAGGCTTTCTTTGTGATGTTTTCCTCAGGTCATTGCTAAGCTGGAGTGATACAATGAAAGCTGAAGTGGGTTGTGTGGAGTACCTATCCAGGTATTTTAAAACACAGACAAAATGAATTTTTGAATGTGTGAAGATGTACTTGTAATATTATTCACATATTAAGTCCAGTCCTGATCAACCTGGAGAAGATACGGTTACTTATAGACCCATTGACATAGCACTGCCTCGCATATGCAGATTTAAGGCACAAGAGTCATCTTTGACTTTGTGTATATAAAATGTAACACCTAAAATCTAGCACTATTATTAGCAGTACTGCTAGTGCTATTGCTAATAGGCACAAAACTATCTAGAAAAATAATGGTGAAGCAAACTGTTAGGGCATAATACTGAAGAAGAAAGCAAACATGAAGTCTGTTGTTTACCTCCATTCACAGTGATCCAGATAGTCTAAGGAACAATTTCTAAGTTAGTTTTTCCTGATTTCAATATACATCTGGAAATATTTTTTTTCCTCTAATATATGTATTGGAAGGCTAAATAATGCCATCAAGTCTCTGAGATATATATTATCTTTTTTGACATTGAGCTATCCTTGTTTAGCTTTACTCATCAGCTTCCAACTTAATACATTTTGGAATGTCTACTAGTGTTGCTTAAGAAAAAAGAAAAGGCAAATCTTATTTTTAAACTGAAATTAATTTTATACTATTATTTTAACTTGATTTAATTAATTATTGTAATACTCAAACTAATTAAACGGCTGTTTCTTGTAAATGTTCCTCCATATCAGATTGCCATAGTTTCTTAAACAGTTTCCTTTTACTGCTCTCAGTGTTGAGGTTATGGTATGAGATATGAAATACTGTGGACTGATCCTATTAAAAGAAATTTGTGACTGTTCTCCATTTTAAAAGTTTAGTGAGGGCTAAACACAATTCACAGAATGTAAATTTCCCTTTACCCTACTGGGTTCCTTATAGCAGTGAACAACAGTTTTGAGTTAAGAGGATTTTAGTTCCATACTGGCAATTATTTTACTACTGATACATAGCAGTTTGCCTCAGAATTCCAGGAAAATGGTAACGTCTGTAATCATATATGTTGGAAAAGAAAGGGAGGAAATGTGGTGTTTATTTCTTGGAGACATCTGGACGGTAAGGTGTTTGAACGAGTATTTTTTTCATTCTTTCTGCTGCGTTTCTGATGCATCCTTTCTTTTCACTCTTTATTTGTGTTTTGTCTTTCTAGATTGTAAAGTCTGTGGAGAAAAGTGTACTTATGATTTTGCACAGTGCTTAAAGTCATAAAGATGCTGTATCAGGATTAGTAGCAAATAATAGCTTCTGTTGTCAGTGTTCAATTAAATGAACATTTTAAGATTTAAACTTGTAAAAAAAAAAAATCACTATTGAAGGCAACATCTGTTTTACTCATTTAGAAATAACACCCAAAATAGCACCACATACACTTTGTTGTTTCAAGTTTTCTCTCTGACTTACAGCTTTCATTCATGTCACATACGTAATCAGAATGTCTGATATTTCTGTGACAAGGTTTTGTAATGCCAGTTTAGATTCACTTATTCAGTGCAAATTCTCTAAAACTAAAATTATATTTGCATTTTATTACAAATGGTAAGATGTGAATGAGTAACATGAGCAAATATTCGTATCTTTTTCATTTATCATTAAAAAGTATGGAAAAAAATATTTTTGATGACTGGAATTTGTGTTTTCATTCAAATTGTCTAAAGCACAAAGAGATAAAGTTAGATGGGTCTCTTTCCTTACTGTTTCTATAGATAAATACTTAGAAAAGGTTAGAACGATTAAAAGACATTTAAGTATATGATTAATTAGTTGGTACAAAGAGAAGCATGTTGTTCACAAAGTCTTCTAGTAATATGTTCATTTTGATCAATTAATGCCAGTAACACAAAGAATGACAGAATCATAGAATGGTTTGGGTTAGAAGGGACCTTAAAGATCACTTAGTTCCAAACCCCCTGACACGGGCAGGGATGCCTTCCACTAGGCCAGGTTACTCAAAGCCCCATCCAGCAGTTCCATGGATGGGGCCTCCACAGCTTCTCTGGGCAACCTGTTCCAGTGTCTCACTACCCTCACAGTAAAGAATTTCTTCCTAATATCTGATCTCACTCTACCCTCTTCCAGTTTAAACCCATTACCCCTCATCCTATCACTACACTCCCTGACAAAGAGTCCCTCTCCATCTTTCCTGTAGGCCCCTTTTAAGTACTGAGAGGCTGCTGTGTCAGCTATCTTTCTATAGAAAAGCTTTTAAACACTAAACTGTTCTTTTGTACTTACTCCATGTAAAATTTGAAACTTTTTATAAGTATTGAGCTGGAGGTTCAGATAGAGAGTTTTAAAAAGTATTATAAATAAAAAAGTAAAAATAGGTAGAACAAAAATATTTTCTGTTTAAATCTAGATAATTACTGGCTAGCTGTGACCTTGGGAAAGACTAAACTTCCTTATACCAGCTCTGTCACTACGTTTAACTTGTGAGTAAATAGGGCACAAATGTCTGCTTTTATTATTCTGTGTGATAAACGTGACAAGTCCCCCCTTACCGGTTCTTACTATTAACTATTTCTGAAACGTGATTTTTTTACACCAAAGTCTTTTTTTCTTCTCAGACTATCAAATCCCTGTGCATAAGTTTTAAGGCTGGGAATACAGCCAAACTTCTGGCAGATCATTCCAATGTAGTTCAATATGAAATTGCCATAGCAAATAATACGGCCTCAAGTCTTTAGTTCTCCTAATTGGGCCATATGAGATGGTAATGCCTTTCTTGTCAGGGCTTATTATTTTAAAATGTGAATATAAGGGGAAAGTCATCAAGATTCATTTTGATTTTATTTAATTTGTCTTGAGTGTTGTCAGAGAGCACTGAATAATTCAGTTTTAGGTCCTCAGGGAACAGACCTTATCATCTACATAAGCAAAAAGTCATTTTTCAGATACTTATGATATTAAGCATTAAAAACTAAGGGAAAGAAATGTGAATATTAAGGTGTATGGAATTTATAAAGGATTTCTGATTTATATAACAAGTGTAATGAATATTACCTTATATTTCTAGGTAGTCACAACTAACCTTTGATTTCTTATGTGAAATAAAAGAACAGCTTTTAAGACACTACCATCTAATTTTATATCTAGAATATTTGGATGAGGATCAATATGTATTTTTCCTAAATGAATTAATAAGAATCTATATTCCACCAATGAATACTGTGTGAATCTGTAGCAATTGCCCTCTTAACCCTTTTAAATACCAATACAAATAACCTCATAACAGCAATTTGTTCATTAGACCTCACATCTAACAGACAAGTGGAGTTCCTCAGGGGTCTGTATTGGGAGTGGTGGTGTTTAACATCTTTGTCGGTGACATGGACAGTGGGATTGAGTGCACCCTCAGCAAGTTTGCCAATGACACCAAGCTGTGTGGAGGGGTCGACACTCTTGAGGGAAGGGTTGCCATCCAGAGGCACACCTGGACAGGCTTGAGAGGTGGGCCCATGCGAACCTCATGAAGTTCAACAAGACCAAGTGCAAGGTCCTGCATGTGGGTCAGGACAATCCCAAGCACAGACACAGGCTGGGCAGAGAATGGATTGAGAGCAGCCCTGAGGAGAAGGACTTGGAGGTGTTGGTAGATGAGAAGCTCAACATGAGTTGGCAACATGTGCTTGCAGCCCAGAAAATCAACCGTATCTTGGGCTGCATCAAAATTAGCGTGGCCAGCAGGTCAAGGAAAAAATACACAATTTGACCCCACCTGGAGGACTGTGTCCAGCTTTGGGGCCCCAAACATAAGAAAGGCATGGACCTGTTGGAGCGGGTCCAGATGAGGGCTACAAAAATGATCAGAGGGCTGGAGCGCCTCTCCTATGAAGACAGGCTGAGAGAGTTGGGGTTGTTCAGCCTGGAAAAGAGAAGGCTCCGGGGAGACCTTCCAGTACCTAAAGGAGGCCGACAGGAAAGCTGGAGAGGGACTCTTTATCAGGGAGTGTAGCAATAGGATGAGAGGTAAGGGTTTTAAACTGAAAGAGGGTAGATTTAGATTAGATATTAAGAAGAAATTCTTTACTGTGAGTGTAGTGAGACACTGGAACAGGTTACCCAGAGAAGCTGTGGATGCCCCATCCCTGGAAGTGTTCAAGGCCATGTCGGATGGGGCTTTGAGCAACCTGGTCTAAGGAAAGGTGTCCCTGTCCATGTCAGGTGGTTTGGTGATCTTTAAGTTCCCTTCCCACTCTCACCATTGTATGATTCTGTGATTCTATGAATTTAATGAATACAGACCTACTGTCTCCCTGCTGTAGTCTTGTTTTGGCCAAAAAGTTAGAGTGTGCACACATATCTATTCTGTAAACTCTGATTTTTGTTGTGCCTTACAAATTCTGGTCAGTGTTGGCAGTGCCATTGGTACAGGGGAACTGTTTGATCAGGTCTGCTTTACAGATACAGTGTTCTTGCCCACATGCTACTGCTCATCAGGGTTGCAACATACTCAGCAGACTCTGCTGCTGAATGCAGAACAGATAGCGATTATTTCTTGAAAGCAACCTGCACCTTGGTAACCATTAACATGCTCTTGTCAATAATTATACTAGTGTCCTAAAATCTCACAATAAAACATTTTATTTTGAAATCTGTTGAAAATCAGATGATGTCTGACAATGACAGCTTGTACGAAGCAATAGCAATGAAGGATTTCTACTCTTTGCTGTTGCAAAGAAAGTTCTTTCCTTTTATTGGTTTCTTATAAAGATTTATTTAATATATATGTAAAATAAAGAGCCAAGAAATGGTGTAAGATGATTGTCAAGACACGGCCTATGTATCAATTGATCAGAGAATATAAAGGAAAGGCACAACAGGAATGGAGAGGAATAGTGACAGAATGCTGGAATACAGAGCCGTCCTGATCCTGCAGGGTGGGAAAACGAATATAGCTGCTATCCAACATTTGAACAAAACCAGCAAATGCTGAGTGCTGCACAGCCGTTTTGTCATTCAGTCCAGGAGAAACAAAACAGTAAATGCAGCAAAGGAATCCAGTGAGAATTTCAGCGATGAGGAACTGTTCACGGATTCCATAAAGCTGTTGTCACAGTAGACAGGGTGAAGATGACCATACTGTCAGCGAAGTGGAGTGTGGACAATGGCTGCCAACAATCCAGAGCTGGTCATGACAGCGGATATACGACAGAGGTCAAAAGCAGACTTCTGAATTTCAGGCTAAAGGAAACAAAATTCAAAAGTGACAGGAGAGTGTTATGATGGCTAACATTTTGTGCTTTTTAATCAAACAGGAGTGTTGGTGGTTGAAAGAAGAACAATGTCCTCAAAGTAATCTTATTCTGCCTGAAATAAGCAGATGCACTGAAACAAGAGGTCTCTCATGATATAGCTGGGGAGGGGTTCTGAGCCAGAGAAGAAGTAACAGGGGACGTATGAGACCAGGCATTAAAGAATTGTTATCAAACAGCAGATGGTCTTGTGACATAATTTCAGACCACAATCCTGGATTTTTATATTTCTCGCTCTACAGAGAAAACATAAATTGACATGCCTAAACACCAATTTTTGTAACAATGAACAAACTGAGAGTGGATGCCTGCAGCATTCTTTTTCTTCAAGCTAAATAGATGTGTGCAAAAATTGATGTGTTTCACAATTGCATGCATAATAAGGCTATAAGGAGTCCTTTAAACATTAATCTGAGCTCCTGTGACAGTGATAAAATTATATCAAGCTTGAATATAAAATTTAATTCAAATTTTTAAGTCTTCTCTCCTCTATTAAGACAGGGGTGTGTGTGTGTGTGTGTAGTATTTACAAAATGATGGCAGGAACAATCAAGCCACAGCCAGTGTCCAGAGCTTTTGCAAAGGCAAGTGATTTATTAAGGGATTTAAGGAATTGCTAGCAGGGAAGGGGGTAAAGGTAGAATTTAAAAATTAGAGGCTTTGCTTTAACTTAAAAAATAAGTCTCTGGTCTTAAGGGAATTGGTGTTTGAAGAGAGTGACTATTGTGTTAATTATGTCTTTAAATTAAATTAAATTAAAAGTATATTTTAAAATATAAGTATTAAATACAAACTATTCTTGCATCAAAAAGACATTCATGGTGTATATGGAGGTGTGTGCAGCTCTTCTACAGGAGCAGTGAGCATTGCATCTAGCCCACGTCTCCTAGCAAGCCCTGATCAAGAGTCCCTCTCACTCAGACTGCTGCTGTTATAATCCAAGCTACCCCACTCTGGCACTTAAGCTGGCACAAGCACGTTAAGAGTCAGGAGCAGATGGCTGCAATTTTGCTAATATGTCAATATCCATCCTGTAACTCCATGTATGTGACTGTATCCACTTTCACAAGATGGTGCATTCCCCTGGAGGTACCATCGCTGTTTCTGCCTTATGCTGGGCTAATGGTCAATACTTGGCCACTACAGTGGCTAACCTTCCCTTTATACCTAGTAGTGGAAACACTTGGAGGGCTATGATTTACTCAAAGAAATATCTGTATTATAACTATTAATAATAAAACCATCTTATAGGGTTATTAATTTACATGGCACTTTACAAATTTGTTTTCGTGCCTAAGTAAAAGTATCCTGAAACAAAAAATAACAGGAAAAAACCAGGAGATATGGGTTAGGTGCACTTCCCTTACCAAGGGGGAAGGTTGAAAAGAGAACACTTAGTCAAGATAGAATAGAGATGCTACAGCTTTCTGTTTCAGCTGGCTTATTTTCACCATATTTATTAGTGGGTATCTACCTATGTAATATCATAAAGGGGGACCATAACATCTATTTGAAATTGTAGTAAATGATAAAGGCAGTGATGTAGTGTGTTTGAAACAGGCTTTGAGGCAAGGGAGAGCCAGGGAATTTTGTCCGACCAGTTGCATTCCAGTCTGGCACCTACTGGCCTGGGAGCCCTTGGCCCACTGTACGTGGCAGCTGTACCATGGGTTGATGGGTGTTCAGAGATATAAGAAGCACCAGCAACATTCATGGTGGCTGTTTTTCAGGCAGTATGAGGGTGTGTCATTTAAAAGTGTTATAGGAAATCTTTTCCCTGCTATAGAAATATTGACCATATTAATACAATTGTATTCTGCAAAACCTTAAAAAACTGTTATGCTTCTTGAAACACAGAAACTTGCCAATGACTGGTGTATTCCTGGAATGTCAGCAGTCACAAATTACATTTAAATCATGATTTAGTATATTTTTAACTAAGAATTTGCTACTAGAGCTACTTTCCTTCTTGTAAATAATTACAAGAAGGTGACCTTTTATCAGTTTATGATTAAATGTTTTTTAATTCATAATAGAAAAATAAAAAACCTTGAAAGCTGTGGAATAATTTCAAATCTAATGAGATGTACAATTATGTCGTGGTTTGGGCCGGCTTGGCCCAATCAGGTGGAAAGACAGTTGTGCTCTCTCTCCTGCTCCGCTTCCAAAGGGAGGCAGGAGAGAGAGAGGAAAAAAAAGAGAGACTTAAGAGTTTAGAAGGAACTAAACTACTTCAATTAAATATTAATAATAAAATAATAAAAAGAAAAATAACGAAATATATACAAAACTGTATCAAGCTCCCAGGATGACAATCACGTCACCAGCAGGTGCTGGGGAAGTCCCAGACTGGACTCAGTGACAGACAGGAACTGGATTCCGGATCTGGATTCAGGATTGGGATCAAAGGCAGACGCAGAGACAGAGTCCTCCTCAGATGCCGGCCATTAAAGAAAGAGCTGACCCTTTGGATCCCTCTGCTTTTATACTGAGCATGAGGCAGATGGGATGGAATACCCTGTTGGTCAGTTTTAGGTCACCTGTCCTGTCCGCTCCTCCCCGCATGTGTGACCCCTCTACGCTCTTCTGATTCCGACCCTCCAACGGGGCAAGTAACACAGTTGGCTGGCCTTGGTTGTTATAGCAATAAGTCTAAGCAAGAGCCTCTCTGCATCCCATTCCTTGGCATCATCTATAAACATGGGTCTGATCACTCTGGGAGTGAACAGTTTTCTGCACAACATGCATGCTGTTAATTTCAACAGTTAGAAGAGGCCTAGTTAAAAAGTAAAGTTACTGAACAAAACTGGTCCTGTTTACCTCAAACCAGGACAAATTAATATTATATTTGTGAGGTGCACCACATTTAGCATCACTCATAAATACACGTAGGCATATTTTTTAAATTATCTCCAGTTATCTTTCTTTGATTCTCAACTAGAATTAGCGTTATTTAATGATTTAACAGAACTGGTTTTAGTAGTGTGTTGTGTAATCATATTTGTGCTTGGAAAATCCTCCAGAAAACCAGCATTACATCTACAAAGAAATGCACCATTTTAACTTAATGCAAATGCTTCTCATTTGGTTTTATTGCTAAGACTGCAAATCCTACTTATATTTACAAATATGAATGGTGGATCGTAGTGCTCCATTCGAATTTTGTAATTTTTAGCAAACTTGTATTTAAAAGAAATAAGTAGGAAGTATTTTGGTAAGTAATCTGAGCCATGATTGTTTGATTATTTTTTGTGACAGTTTCTAACTTCACTTACTGGCATTCCGCTACAATCAAGAAAATATGTTTGTGTTTTCTTTAGCTGCGCTTCACAAACTTGGAAAGAGACGATCATAAACATCCACAAAGACAACATAGTGTTATTCATCATTTTTCTCCTTAATAACCTGCTCTTTGACAAGTATAAAAAAAATCCCTGTATGCTGTTTCGCCGACCACTGTGACAACAATCAATATTGTCCTGTTGTAGCCCTGTGCTCATTGCTTTGTTTGTATGAATCCAACGCTGGTGTTCTTTCCAATATTAAGACTATAGGATCTCTAATGGCCTGAAGTAATAATTTTGTTCTGTTTGCAGATGGACGAGATTCTGTCACAATGTCCTATGTAATAAACAGTACTAAAATAGTGCTAATATTGTAATTGTTTTTGTAATAAATAACAAACAACATTTCCTGCACAAAGAAGTGATGGTGAGAGGCGGTGGGAAGACAAGAAAATTCACTTCACATGCTCATACAAAGAATGTACTAATGAACTACAGATTTTTTTTTAATTTTGATGGAAATTTAACAAAGTTTTGCTGTGATCGGAACAAGGCCTATGCTCTTTGCAATGCACCGTTGGTCACTATGCACTTAAGTGAAGCACACCCTTTATATTGTTTGTCAGCACAAAGTTGGAATTAATTTTTTGTACATTTTCTACTGCTGTGTCAGCAAATTGTTGAAAAGAAATATGATTGTGTAAATGGAGACAGTTCCATTCTGCATTTCAGTGTCCTGTGAGGTTCTTCTCTGCTGAAATAGAGATGTAAATCTGGCAGATTCGCTTTTATTATTATATAAAAATCAAGCTGATATTTAGACAACTGTCTTTGTACATGTTAAATGTATTTCATTTTAATGTGCAATGGGAAAAACTTCTGCTAGGTTGTAAATTAATACAAGAGTTAACCAGTACCTCTTTCTCAGCCCAGCAATGATGCACTTGGCATATAGCAAGATATTTGACGTTATCTTACATGTCTTATCATTTTGCCATAGACTGGCAAGTTATCTAAATTCCAAAAGATGCTAGTGATTTACTGAAGACAATGCAGTTGTTGTATCCCTCTCCTCTGTAATGAACTGATCTGGGGAAGCTAAGCAAGGCAAAGAAACCTGAATTGATTTTATAAAGGGAAAGGTGGTTTTATGAAGTGTTTTATAGGAAACACTGACTTGGCCAAGGTTATTGTAGCTATCCATCTTCATCACTATCAGTATAGACTTCTCTTGCTTTATTCAGAGGTTCAAAAGCCAGCCCTGAGCCCCTCCTCCAGTCATATCAGTATCCAAATTATTTTGGTTTTTGACTTAATGAAACATATCCTAAGGTGGCAGCGAACTGGCGATGCCTGTGGTCTACTACTGCGTATAGTTCCCTATGAATTCTATTGCAATTGCCATTGTCTCCTGACCATCATCACCAGGCTTGGTGTTAAAGAGTTTGGGTCCCTTACCTTGATTCTCTTTCCTGAACAGACTCTTCTAAGGAAAGCTGTGTGTCTGTAGCCATTCCTTTTCTGTGGTGGGCTCATTCTCTCTTTGTCTCTAAGCAAAAAATGAGAACAAACAAGTCTTTTCTATTCAACTTTGGTGATTTCTCTTTTATTATTATTGCAGAGAGAATGGAAAGGAAATGGTGCAGCACAAAAAAGGGAAACGAGAGAGCAAGGGATGTGCTTGGCAAAGCATAACTGGTCCACAGCAGCTGTGTATGTAATTGTACTAAAGATGTCATCAGTTTCATAAAAAAAGAATAGGCATTTTTCCTTGTTGCCAGCTGAAATTCACTTATGAGGAAAGTAGATGAAAGATACCAACAATAGCAGCCATTTAGCACAGGGAGCAGATTTGTAGGGGACAGAGTTTTGGCACACAAGACATCTCGCCGTCAGTTATCTGGAAAATTGTTGCCAGGTGATCACACAGAATCACAGAATCACAGGGATTGGAAGGGACCTCTGGAGATCATCTAGTCCAACCCCCCTGCCAGAGCAGGCTCACCTAGAGCAGGTTGCACAGGATGGCGACCACGAGCGTTTGGAATGTCTCCAGAGTCAGAGACTCCACCACCTCTCTGGGCAGCCTGTTCCAGTGCTCTGCCACCCTCAAAGTAAAGAAGTTCCTCCTCATGTTTAGATGGAACCTCCTATGGTCAAGTTTGTGCCCATTACCTCTTGTGCTATCACTGGGCACTACTGAAAAAAGACTGGTGCCATCCTCCCAGCACCCTCCCTGTAAGTATTTATTGGCATTGATAAGATTTCCCCCCTCAGCCTTCTCTTCTCCAGACTAAAAAGACCCAAGTCCCTCATCTTTTCCTCATAAGAAAGATGTTCCAGTCCCCTAATCACCTTAGATATTAAGCTTTATCCCAATTGTGGTTTGTTTTTTTTTTTTTTCTTTCTTTCTTTGCATTAGTTGTGTATAACTGTGGTGCTATAGGATTCTTTGGAGTGTTTAGAATCTAATGTTTTTATCTGTAGAGAAACTCATGTGTACACCAATCCCTGTTTGAGTTTACATGTGTACCTGTATGTAGGGCACACATAAACTGTCTCTCATGTACGGCCTCTGGAGGGGATGGGAATATTTCTTTGGCCTACTATAGACTTGGAGAAGCTGTCTCAATTCAGATCCAGATGAGGGCATCAAAAGAGTTGGCTGATATGATTATGAGGCCAGTATCAATTATCTGTGAAAAAACATGAAGATTGAGAGAGATTCCAGAAAAAAAAAAAAAAAAAAAAAAAAAAAAAAAAAAAAAAGGCTAACTTTGCATTTGTTTTTAAAAACACTGAGAACAGGACTTGGGGAACCTGGTCAGCCTCCTGGCTCTCCCTAGAAAGGTCTTGGACTGGTGTGCCCTCTTGGAATACACTTCCAGGCATGTAAGGTTCAAGGGAAGCTGGACTAGACCTTCACAGGTCCCTTACAACCAACATTTCTGTAGCTTGAGGATTTTATGAGTGCAAGAGACAGGTTTGCCAGGATATATATGAAAGTTTTTGTACATATCTCTTTGGAATGTGGCTCTATGGTACGGGAAATAGAAAGTACAGGAAATTAGTGGAGTTCAGTCACCTGTCATTGGTCACTTTAACTTGTTTATTATTCATTAGATCCTTCTAATTGACAAGTACATTTGGAAGCAAGAATTTCAGGTAAGTAGGAATGAACACTTGTTTCATTTGAGCAAAATGCGCAAGCTCATTTTGTTAGGTTTTACAGTTGAGTGTTTCATTTGTGACATCACATAGAGAATTCAATGGGAATGCAGGTGCCGAAGAAGTAGTCACATTTTTAAACACATCTGCTGATTTGGATTCCCTGTAACTTTCTTTCTCTTTGGAGAAAGAAACACAAATGGCTTAAAGAAAGAAATTCTTAAAGAAAGAAATTTGTTTATACCAGTTTGGTTTTAGGTTATAATTTCATGGTGTGACTTTCTTAATGTATTGAATAGTGTGTAGTTTTGAAAGGTTTTTAGAACATAATTACAAAACCATGTTTGGACAATTATACTGTTTATTACATTTTGACTGGAATCGTGAGTCTACACAGCATATTTTCTACACTAAAAGCTGCTTTTCACTCTAGAAACATGACATTTGCCAGCTTGAGTGGGACAGCTTAGTGTAAACTTTCTCCTTCAGTAGTGGGCTTAGAAGATATTTGTTTCACTGTGTCCTAAAGCATAGACAGCACGGTACTTGGGTGTTTCATGCTCTTCTAAGGAATGTAAATGTTATGTTGATTCCAGCATATATTGCTGACTCCACCTGTTCTCCACCTCTTGTCCGTCGAGTTGTTTTGTTAACATAAGAAGTTAGCACTAACAAGTAGCACAATCTACGTTTGGTAAAACATAAGAACAAGAAGCTACAGTGGCAATGTACAGGAAAGCTCAGGGGCATAAAATGTCTTCAGCTTACTAACATAAAAAGTAATAAAAAAAAAGACTGAGTAAACACTCTTTTCCACAAATTACCTGAATTATGATTATGAAATCAGGCTCATATTTCCTCCTGGATAATTTAGTGAAGAGGAGGGATTCTTATAACCTGAAGAAGCTGTGAATTGAACGCACTCTGCGCTGGCCTCGGAATAGCAGTGAGGCTCACTGGGCTGAAGACACACTTCAGCCACTGCACAGAAAGCTCCTCTGCTGTTCTTACCGTAGGGCAGTATCTGCTCAGCTAGAGCAATACAGACCTTTAGATATTTTTGCACTCAGCAAAATCTAGAGAGAGATATATGATTAAGTGCAAAGCCATCGGGTCCCGACCCTGACCTGTACATAAATGTTTTGCTAATATATATCACGGCCACTTCCTCATTGTACAGCTAGGATTAATTAAACGGGTCATTCACATTCCTTAAGAGGGGCTAGTCACCTTCTTATGCAGGGGCAGAATGTGAACCTTTATTCACTCTGCAGTACTCTGATGACTACTTTCTAACACTATTGACTTCTGTGAATAATTGCAGAGGTAAAGGTTTCATGGTGCAGCGTTTAAGGTATGTTAATTGCCTTTAGTTTCACTTCTGCCCACTGGAACTGTGAGATTCCAAATATCATAGAGACGATGTTTTATGATTGGTTTTTACTCTGTTTTAGTCACTTACAAATGATCCTTTCAAGGAGAGCCACATATCCTTTATTTTATTATGAAATATCCCTGGCAGGTAATTATAAAAGATAAGCAGAAAAAAGGACCAAGTTTATGAAGGAGAATCATTTGTATACCTGGAGCAACACTAACACTAACAACCTATTATTATAAATGTTTGCTGAACCTTAACTCCAGTCAGATTTACAGAATAACAGATAAATTCACATGTCTTTGACAGCTTTTACATGAAAAACTTTCTCTATGGGTTTATAAGCAAGCTGGTGTGGAAATCATAATTTTAGCTTCCTTTGAGCTTTTTAGATACCTGTCAAAAATATTTTAAAATTTCCATCTTCATGACCTAAACTCAGAAATTGTTTATGAAAACACCTTTCAAGTTTTTTCCTTTAGATACTTTTGTGAAGGTTTAGTTTAACTACTGCACTTTTTTACTGGAAACAACACTGACACTGGTGCCTAATGTCTTTTTTTTCAGCTGTTAATTATCTAAAATGCATAGATTTGTGCCTTTGACAAGGTAGACAATTATTTTTGGTGTTTCAGTGGGTTATTTCTAAGGATATATTCCATAATATAGGAACTGTACTTATTTTCTCTGGAGACATATTTCCACAGTGAATGAAATTAAGTTACTGGTAGTAGTTAGTTGAGAGATACCTCGGGTATGAAGCATATTCTCTTACCAGAGATCTTTTGGAGAGAGCTTAACAGAAGATTCTTTCTGAAATTGAAGTGACTATGGCAAAAATTGACATAATAAAAGCTCAACGTTTCTACGTGGATTTTACCCAAAAGTCCCAAGAGGATTAAATAGCCAGTTTACTAACAACAGCAAACTTGCTTAGCATCTAGTGACTGCCTGCCGGCAAATGTGTACTCGGGTATTAAGAAATCCTCCACAGAGTATCCATGGAAAAGACCTGTAAACTTGAGGCCTATACAAGGTAATTTAGCAGAAACTGGAAAAAGACAGAATTAGGGGACACCTGGATAAAATGGGAATTACTGTGAAGGAATCAGCATGGCTCTGTGTAGAAAATTCCTGCTTTACAGACTTCTTAGGGCTTTTTTTGTAAGAGATCAGGAAATGTGATCTTGTCCATATACTTGGATTTCAAACAGGTTTTTGCTAAATTCCATGAACAAAGACTCTTAGGAAACTTAAGCAGAACTAATGGAAGAATGAGGAAATGTGCCTACCTGTGTAAGTGATTGAATAAAAGATAATAAACAGAAAGCAGGATTAAATTGTCAGGTCTTTGAAAGTATGTGTGTGACAAATGGAATTCAGAGATTAGGATCACGTTTCCTACGTACATATAACACAAAGTGTTTACTTACTCCGCACCATGACATAACTTAAGCACAGTCATTCTTTCCACATGCACTGATTCTTCTAGTGGTAGGAATGTCCTCTTCAGATTCCACCTGAATTCGGACTTTGGAAATTTTTATACCTGCCTTTTTGGCTCTGAAAAAACAGCTGTCACTGGATAGATGTATGCAATCTTCTCTACCACATACACAGAATTTTTGGGCTGCTTCTGAACCTACAGAGAAGGTTACAATAATTTGAAAACATAACACTATAAAGTGTTATCTTTCTGCTGAGGACAAGGTAATCCACAATTTAAGCATATATAAATCCAAGTTAGAACACATATGCAAACAGAGCTAACTCTGTTAAACCAGGTAATGGACATGTTCTTACAGTTTAATTCACATCATCCCTACAGAGAGCTATAATCAACATGGTAAAAACATGCTGAATTGGTCAGCAGGCTAAATTTACACCTAGATTTTTAGGAATTGTCCAACAATGGATAGGAATCTGGATTTGCGTATCACTTTTGGGGACTATTTCTGAGGGAAACTATAAACCATTGTTTCATTTCATGTCCTTGAATGCTATAAAGAAGCATTATGAACGGAGGTCTTGAAAAACAAGAGGGTGAACTTGTCTGGTGCCATCTCAGAATAAAGTGGGGGTCAGTGGACATTGTTTTTTCCATTCAAACTGCAATAAGCAGCTGAAATTAAATATCCAGACTGTAGCAGCTTCTGAGAAAGACTGAGATTTTAAAAAGTGTTGATGCTCTAATGAGAGTAGTTGTAAGTATAAAAAAGAGCATTAATATATTTTTCACTTAGCTTAACATAGAAGGTTGTGAGAGAAAGGTTTTCTTTTGTTAATATTTTCATTTTCTTGTCACTTGCTCCTGCAGTGGTAAAGTTGAAATATTTATAGAAAAAACTGTGATGTTGCAGTGTGATCTCTAAACTAACATTGACCTAAGCCAGTAAGTCCACTGAGTAAAGCAGAAAGTCACGCAGAGATTCATGCATCTGGAAGGAAGATAATAATCTTCAGCAAAGCTTGCCAGCTTGGTTTCAGCAATACGCGAGTGTGATCATACTGCTCTCATAGACCCTGCTTGGGAATGTGCAACCTCTACATCTTCTAAAAGTTCTGGACCTTGGGTTAGTGTGCAAAAGGCCATCTTGACTGCTTGTGATGTACTCATTATTGTCAAGAAATATGTCAAGTAAACAAGATTTTCCACTGAAAGTTGTTTTTATGGACCATTGCAGTGCTTGGAGGGTATGACTAAAAGAAAAGTGTGTAGAGGAGAAAATATCCTTGAAAAGTGTTTCACAGAATCACAGAATCACAGGGATTGGAAGGGACCTCTGAAGATCATCTAGTCCAACCCCCCTGCCAGAGCAGGGACACCTAGAGCAGGTTGCACAGGATGGCGACCACGAGCGTTTGGAATGTCTCCAGAGTCAGAGACTCCACCACCTCTCTGGGCAGCCTGTTCCAGTGCTCTGCCACCCTCAAAGGAAAGAAGTTCCTCCTCGTGTTTAGATGGAACCTCCTATGTTCAAGTTTGTGCCCATTACCTCTTGTTCTCTTGTTTATTCAGCATGCTCTATGAGTACACTAGATGCATAGCATTCATACAAGTAAACTCAGCAATTAGAGTGAAATGTTTGCCCTATTATTTGTCCCTTTACAAACTGATGCTGCTAGTACATTTACCTGATTTCCACAAGCTTCATTTAGGCTCTTTGCATATAATTTATCTTAAGTAACTTTAGATATTTGTACTGTACACACCTACATTTGTGTCATTTGTGCTAGCAGCCCTTTATGACCAATTACACAAGATATTAAAATAAGATTAATTGCAATTCAGATATTTCTCTACATTGTCAGAAAGAGAAATATTAACACCTAATTCAAATACCGACATCTACATCATAGATATCTGAAGTTAGATAAAACTAGTCTTAATTCTATATATTTTTAAAAAACAAGTTGGCCATGTTCTTAAACCTCTATTGAGGTATCAGCAAACATACGAAACAGCCTTCCTCTGGGTAAGGCTATGGCAATTTATGACAGCAGAAGGTTTAGTTTATAATTATGGCAGAACTACCTTCAAATGTCTCCTTTTGTTCATGCATATACTTTTTTTTTGTTGAACTAAAACTTCTGTGCCTTATTTTTTTTGATATGTTTGTTCGTTTGGATCTATTTTATGAAATCACCAAAACTTTAGCCACTGTGCTCTGGGAGCAAAATTACAATGACTTTCCCTCAATTAAAGGCAATAAATCAGTAAAGCATCTCAGTGTAACAATTATTGTTATATTAAAAGGGACCCTGAATCCTACAAAACTCTTGCAAAAGAAATTTAATCCAAGACAAAAGGTAAAGCAAAATCCACAAAGTAAAAAATCCTAACATAATAGTAAATCATTTGAGAAGTGATTTAAAGTAAAAAAAAATAAAAATGTATAATACAATCATAAGTTAGCAGCATACATTTATTAAAATAATAGTACATTAACATTTGATAGCAAAACATTGGAATGAAGAATATTGCTAAACTGAATATATTTTAGTAAACCAAAAAAACCCCATCATGTCATGTCAGGCCACCTACAGATATGCTGAGATGGGGGCTTCAGTCCCTGCCTACACAACCAGGATACTATTGATTCATGAGGGCTTCCATAACTGAGTGCTGAGGGTCTGCCATGGTACAACAGGGGCATGTGGTGGCATGGGGCAAGGTGCTTGTGCTAGGCAGAGGGCAGGAGGTGCCCTCAGGGATGGACACAGGCCCAGGGCACCCATCCTGGGATTTGAGGTCAGGCCTGATGGTGCCAGGGGCCCCTGGATGCCTGACTGCCCCACGAGGCCATGGGGATGGAGTGGGAACATGACAAAGCTCAGACCTGGCTGGCATGCTGGAGTAGGAAGGACAAGGCATGTGGCTGAGCTTGTTGCAGTAGTGTGAGGGCCAGGGCAGGGTCACGGGCAACTGTCCTATCTTTACTTTCAAAAATACGATAGTTTGTAACAAGTGTATTTGTAAAAAGAATGGTTTTGCCCATTTTAGTGTGTGTAGTCTGTATGCCAGAGGTGGACTATGGACACATCAAAAAAAAGGAGTTTCCAAGCTAGAGTGTCATAAATAAAATTTTAATCTTATTTCCTATATGGTATTAAGTAAGACTTAATACTTAGTGCAAATCCTTTGTTTCAGCCAAAAAGTTGAAATCCTCACTGTGCATTCTGAGAATTTTGATGACATAATCTATAATGATTGAGTCAGCTCTTTAATGACGAAAGAATGAGTACAGAGTGGTTACTTGTTCCTTGTCCTCAGAAAGACAGATATTGACCATGGTTTTCTGCCACTAAATTTGATCAAGATGGTAGAAGAAATTTAACCATATTACAACTGCACATGTGGAAAATTATTAAACCATCAAAATATGATGCTGTCCTCTCAAATCACCTCAGTGTACAGTTTAGATCCACTTATCCAGAAGCTCAGGACAAGTCTTCAGCGCTTGCTTTTCAATATTATAGTTTCATTACAGATGACAGACTATCCTTGCAACAGGTCTAGGTAAAAAGTCAATCTTTACTGACATTCCAGTTTACTGTATATGTGATATTATGTTTATTTTCAGTTGGGCATAAAAGGAAGTGTATCAGTATCTCTGTATATACACTGCTGTATAGTCGCTGTTGGTAAAGGCTGACATGCTAGAACTGGCCACTGCCCTTGTTCTTGAGAAATGAATCATCACATAAATAGTTAAGTTGTGGTACAGATCTCAGACCAAAGTTATTTCACCTCACTGTACATGTGTTGGTAGCATTTCACTTTGTCCTTTGCCAAGAATTATCTTTGCCATTTTATCTTGAGCTCTACTCTCAGATCAAATTATATTTAGAAATGTGTTATGCGTTCTGATTCATAAATACACAACATACTCTGGTAGTTATGAGCATTTGCCCTCCATTTTTCCCCTTTTCCTCCAAATGTAATGTATCCTGTTCCCTGTAATGAAGGAAATTCCTGGAATAATTGTATTGCGAGACAAAAAAATATGTTCACAGAATGCTGAATGTATTGCTGTGATGCCATCATAAAGCTTATTTCTCACATCTGTTGCTTTGTTTTATGAGAGAAGGGTCAATTTTAAAGACTCACTGAAGGAATGTAAATAAATATTACTGGAGAAGTATTAGTTAATCCTTGTGAAGTACATCTCCTTCCTTTACAGTTACTTAGATGATAGAAATATTTTGAGCTGTTGTCATTTTTAACTTGAATAAATGCGTAACCTTGGAAGACTGAGTATGTGAAAATGCTTCTATGAAGTCTGAACCACACTGTCATGAAATATACATGTTCAGCCAAATAATTTAAAACAATAACAATAAAAAAAGTAAAAGTCATTTTGCATTCCCTTATCACTAAGTTCTCCAGTCCTCCTCTTCATTTCTCCCGTTTATCCAAAATTCCCTTACGCAAAGGGAAATGTGGTATCACTTATTTTCTCAAGACAAACATAGAAGTTTGATATTATTTATTTTCTTAAGAGCTCATACTATTATGGTCCAGTGTTATACAAATGCAATATGTTCATGTAGTACAGATAATCAGATAATAATTTATGATACGGGACCCTTTGACATGCTTGTTCATAATTTTCCATACAAGAAGGAAAATTTTAGCCATTTCTGTCTTCCAAAGAATTTGTGCCTGGGTAGAAATTATGGCATGGTCCATACTCCAGTATATCAAGAAGATTGATTGTGGGGTAAATGCACAGAAGTGTTGTGATGCTTGACTTCAATGGGCTTTTCTGCAAAAAGTTCCTGCAGAGTGCCCTGAAGGAGTTATAAGTCTAAAAGGAAAATTCACAAAGTACTGCAACCTGAATAGAAATCCATAAATGCTGGTCACGGAGAAGTGAAAGGAGGAATTTACTGGGGATAGTATATTTTAGTAGGTGGGATGGTATTAAATTCATGTTTTCTTACATACTTCTGGGACTAAGCTACTTAATGTTGTAGTTAGGGATTAGACAATTTGAACTCTTGCAGAGATACATGGTGGGATATGAATATCTCGATGGCAAGCTACAACTGTGTCATCAAGACATGCATCCAGAGAGGCAGGAGTCCCCTTTAAGTTTTGTTCCATGAATAATATCTGTGTGATCTAACAGTGAGTTGTAGATTAAAACTACAGGAGATCTTGGCTTACCAAACTGTTTTCCTAACAGCTTTCTATTATGCAGAAAAACACTGGAGCTGTTAAGTTTGCTATTGAAAAATGCAAGACAGTTTCATATGAAATGTATATATATTTCCTGTTTATGGATGCAGACTGTGAAGAAAACACAAGAATTAATGTAAAGTGCTTTCTACTTTGTAAGAAAAGATACAGAAGTTTGAATGGCACATGAAATCACTGAAGACAAAAGAATCCTAATGAGGTTGTACAGATACTTGCAAGGAATCTTCACTCTAAAGAGGAAGTCCTACAAGAGAGACACAACGAACCACTACATGAAGTGGTAGAGATGGAAAACGATGTAAGGCGGCAGAACGTTATAGCAAAGAAGGAGGAAAAAGAAGAGTAAAGAAAGAAATATGTAGCAATTTAACCTTGATATTTAGAAACCACATTTTGTTCTGGAAAATAAATGGTTAAATAAACTAAAAAAAGAACACAATGAAGTCTGGAGAACAAGTGACTGCAAACTGAACATTTAAAGGAAGGAAGTGAAGGAAAGAGAGAAATAAGTAACTATGGTGAATTCATCACAGTTAGATGTCCGAGTCTTAAATTAAGGAAATAGAATAATATACTGCACTCTGCATATTAGCAAAATGATGATACAGTAATACTGCTGGATATCTGAAAGAAAATACTTGTAATGTGAGTGAAAAATCCAAGCAAAAATACCTGATATGATTAAAAACCGCTTCTGGAACCAAAAAGGCATTTTGTGCTAGGGGCAATACAAGTGACCTTCACAGAGATGCTTATGACACTTAAGAAGAGCAAAGAAGGAGAGTGATATGAGACCTTTTTTGGTACTTATACCAATGTTGTAGAGGAAAGAATTTTGTCTTCTTCAAAGAACACCACAAACATTTCTCAGATGATAGTTTAGCATTTTTGCTTTCAACAGCTCAGCCTCCCTGTAAGAAGAAGTTGTACATATTGTTACAGGACTTACAAAAATAGTAACATCAGCATGGGGGCTTAAAGCTGCTGAGGGAAAGAGGTAAAAGCATATCATGTGAATTAAAAGAAACCCTGGAAACCATGTCTAATGCGCAATGTAAATGAGAACGTAGAGAATTTGGTAAATAAGCATTGGGTTTAGAGAGGCAAGACATGGAAGCATTTGTATATAAAAGCAGAAGTATAATACAGAGAACTAAATACGGTATTAAATAGTATTAATTATGATCCTAATGTTGGAAAAATAGCCGTAATCCAGTAACCAAGCTCCTATACATGGATTTTTTGTGATAGCAAAGTCCCTGTAGAAAGTGGAAATTTAAGAAAAGGCAGAAAATTAGATTTACATACCAGAAATTAAAATATCAGTGAGACACAGAACAAAAAGAGAGAGTGTTGGCAAAGTTCCAAGGGTGTGCATGAAAATTCTTTTTCCTCTATCATTTAGACCTGGGTATTTCCTAGGAGCCGTCAGGAACAGTGGGCAAACTAAAGAACTAGTTAACAATAGTTAATATAATAAAACAAAAAAGGAGACCAAGTGAGAGACAACATATTTACTAAAGAGGAAATTCTCCATTTCTTAAACATAAATTGGGTAAACATTTTCACTGCAAAAAGACGTTTGGAACTATTGGTAAGAATGAAATGTCCTCAGTTGGACAGTAGAGGTTGACATTTATGGAAGAAAGACCTCAGACCAAAGATTGCTTTTCTGTTGTTCTGTAAAAGTACATTCTGAGTTGCTGAATTATAAATAATAATTTCTTCCTCTTTTGTTTGCATTCTTGTCATGGTTTAGCCCCAGCTGGCACAAAGAACCACATGGCTGCTCACTCGCTCCTCCCCCTCCCAGTGGGATGGGGAGGAGAACTGGAAGAAAAAGTGAAAAGCTCATGGGTTGGGATAAAGACAGTTTAACAGAACAGCAAAGGAAGAGAAAAACAACAACAACAATACTGATAAAAAAATACACAAAAAGGATTAATATACAACCACTCACTGACTGGAACCCGAAATGTCTAGCCCACTCCCAAGCAGTGATTCTTACCCCCCCCCCGGCCAGCTCCTCCACTTCTATACTGAGCATGATGTCACATGTTACTGAATGCCCCTTTGGCTAGTTTGAGTCAGCCATCCGGCTGTGTCCCATCCCAGCTTCTTGTGAAAATTAACCCTATCTCCACCCAAACCAGGACACTATCCAACCCTTATTCTACACCATCTATGTAATGCCCAGATATTACGCTTTGCAATTAATCACCACCACTTTTCCCTGTCTTTGAGAGATATTTATATATACACACACAGAGAGAGATACCATTTCCTTAATCTATGGGCTATCCCTCTAAAATATCTGTTGAGTTCATTTAATCCATGACTTTGGGCTTCATCTTCTGTGGGTTGAAGATGTCGATCTCAAGGACGTTGCTGGGTGCCAGTTATTGAAGCCAGTTCTAGTTCCATCACAGCTGCACTTTACTCAGTTTCATCAGAGTTCATCTTTCATTAGTTTGGGTGAGTCTTACTGTAGTACCATTGATATGGCATATAACAATTGTAGTATGATGACATACAGTGGCAGGGTTATTTAGCAATTAACAGCATACAATTTGATTCATTGGCTATTCTTATTCAAATTCAAATCCCCATGAGGTACATATTGAACTTTCCTATCAGTCTGCGTCACCCACCAAGTGCACCCAGGTCCTTGAGCAAAAGCAATCCTGCAGATGCCTTTACCTGAGGCAGGACTAACCCAGACTGTCTTCCCTAACATGTTCTTCATTAGCACTATGGGGACTTTAACCCCTTCTACAGTATGTGAAAGTTTTGATTGGGCAGGGCCAGCTTAATTGGTAAATCCCCTGGTGTTAGCTAACCAGGTAGCTTTCGCTAAATGTGTATCCCAGTGTTTTAAGGCCCCACCACCCATTGCTCTCAGTGTAGTTTTTGGACATCCATTGTATCATTCAATTTTCCAGGAAGCTGGTGCATGATAGGGGCTGTGATATACCCACCATATATGCCATGCTCTTTAGCCCAGGTGTCTATGAAGTTGTTTCAGAAATGAGTCCTGTTGTCTGACTCAATTCTTTTTCAGGCGTGATGTCACCATAAGACTTGCTTTTTGAGGCCCAGGATAGTGTTCTGGGTGGTGGCATGTGGCATGGGGTATTTCCAGCCATCCGGTGGTTGCTTCCACAATTACAAGCACAGGGTTAGAGCACCTTTGCTCTGAGGACAGGCTGAGAGAGTTGGAGCTGTTCAGCCTGCAGAAGAGAAGACTCCAGGGAGACCTTATAGCAGCCTTCCAGTGTCTGAAAGGGGTCTAAACAAAGCTGGAGAGGGATCTTTTACAAGGGCATGTAGNAACTATAAATAATTCACCCTTATGTTGCCAGTCCAGTTCCACCTGAGCCACTTCAATCTTAGCAGCCTGATTCACCTGCTGATTGTTTTGATGTTCCTCAGTGCCTTGATTTTGGGGTATTTGGGCATCTATGTGATGTACTTTTACAGCCAGCTTCTCTAGCTGGGCAGCAATATCTTGTCACAGTGAGGCAGCCCAGACGGATTTGCCTCTGCGCTGCCAGTTGTTCTGCTTCCACTGCTGTAACCACCCTCACAGAGCATTTGCCACCATCCATGAGTCAGTATAGAGATAGAGCACTGGCCACTTTTCTCGACTCGCAATGTCTAAAGCCAGCTGAATGGCTTTCATTTCCACAAACTGGCTTGACTCACCTTCTCCTTCAGTGGTTTCTGCGACTCAGTTATAGGGCTCCGTACAGCAGCCTTCCACCTCTGATGACTTCCCACCATGTGACAGGACCCATCAGGGAAGCGGGTATATTGCTCCTAATTTTCTGGCAGTTTATAGTATGGTGGGGGCCTTTTCTGCACACACCACCTCCTCTGGTGATATTCCAAAATCTTTGCTTTCTGGCCGGTCCTCCATGATCAATTCCAGAATTCCTCGATGAGGATTTCNGGCCGGTCCATGACCAATTCCAGAATTCCTGGGCGATGAGGATTTCCCATTCGAGCCTGCTGTGTGATCAGTGTGACCCATTTATTCCACTTAGCACCAGTAGCATGATGTGTAGAGGGGACACTCTCTTTGAACATCCAGCCCAGTACTGGTAATTGGGGTGTCAGGAAGAGCTGTGCTTCAGGACCAACCATTTCCAAAGCAGCTCAAACCCTTTCATATGCTGTCAGTATCTTTTTCAGGTGGAGTATAATGAGCCTCAGATCCTCTGTATCCCCAACTCCAAAACCCTAGGGGTCGACCTCAAGTCTCCCCTGGTACTTTCTGCCAGAGACTCCAGGTAGGGCTGGTCTCCCCGGCTGC
>VYXH01003286.1:52554-139050 GCA_013397275.1 Burhinus bistriatus | reverse complement strand
CAGCAACTCTAGTTTAAAGCCCTAAATTATTTGACACCTATCTGCCTGTAGCAAATACATTTTTGAACATGAGTCTTGCTGTGCCTATCGTGGCTTTGCAGCGTGCCAGTCTGCTGTTGCTGCCAGTGGATGGAAGTGGGATGTTTTCTCTGTACGGCTTCCCTGTGGTGCTATGGCGAAAGGGCACAGAGCAGGGACTGTGTATGCACCCCAAATATTGAGGTTACTCTTCTGTCCACATATCTTTTGGCTTTAGCCAAGAAGCCTAGCTGGTAATTTCATCTGCCCCACACATGCAATTTTATAGCTTTTCACCAACAGGGTCAAACTAACCCTTTCTTTTAGTCTCAAATTTTCCATATAGCACAGTGGAATTAGTACATGTGATTAGTACAGAAATCTGCATGGTATCAAAACCCCAGGAGATGAAAAACCCTAAAGCCATTATTGAGTGTCTCAGTTAATTAAGGGGATCTATGATGTTGGCTTTTGGGATAATCCCTCCTCAGTCTTTGGAAATCAGCTGACCATCCACAACGCCACAAATTCATGTATACCCCAGTCCAAAAAGAAGTGTTAGTCTATCACAAGCATGGTAGCAGTTTTAATCCCATGTTTGTTGTTATTTTTTTCTTTAGGGTACCATCTTTCTGCCTGGCAACAGAGTAATTGAGCATCCCTGCAATGAAGAAAGTCCAGGAAAGTTCCTTTTTGAAGTTGTTCCAGGTAGGATATTCTACTCCACGTAAAAAGTCTTTGCAGTTTTGTTCTCAATGACAAATGGCCACGTTTGTTCTGCCAGAAAAGAAGCTGAAGGTGATTAATGATTTGATTTAAGGGGGAAAAAAAAAAATGGTTAATTTGTTAATACTTTCATTCATCTTTTTTTCATTCATTTCTGGGCAGTCTAGGAAAAGGATGTGTTTTTTATTTGTCAATGTAAAACATGATTGTTCGTGGCAAGGGGCTGCAGCACTGAGTGGCATGTTGACAATACAAGTGTATTTGATAATTATTTGAGATTATATTGGATGCTATGAAGTAGTGTGTCCTGTGGTAACAAAGGAATCAACAGCATCAGTATAGCACATGGGCTTGATGACATCAGTACCATCACTTAAGAATGCTCCCTGGTCACTGTGGGTAGATAAACAGATTGTAACAACAGCAAGCATCACTGACTTGGAACCCTAAACTTGTTTTTAGTAGTGTTTTTTTGATTGGGTGTTTTTTTTTTACTGGGGGTAGATTTCTCGAAAGAACATTACCCTGTCAACTGAGTGGTACTCCTGCCTGCAAGTATTGCTTAAGTGATTTGCTATCCTTCTCCTTGCTACCTTGGACTTCTGGAGGGCAGACTTTGGCCTGTTTAGGGGACCTGGTTGATGGAGTCCCTTGGGAGGCAGTCCTGAAGGGCAAAGGAGTCCAGCAAGGCTGGACATTCTTCAAGAAGGAAATCATAAAGGCACAGGAGCAGGCTGTCCCCATGTGCTGAAGGACAAGCCAGCGGGGTAGAAGACTGGCCTGACTGAACAGAGAGCTTTGGCTGGAACTCAGGAAAAACGAGAGAGTTTATGACCTTTGGAAGAAGGGGCAGGCAACTCAGGAGGACTTACAAGGATGTCGCGGCGTTGTGCAAGGAGAATGTTAGAAGAGCCAGAGCCTGACTAGAAATCAATCTGGCTACTGCAGTAAAAGACAATAAAAAAATGGTTCTATAAATACATTCACAACAACAGGAGGGCTAAGGAGAANTCTATAAATACATTCACAACAACAGGAGGGCTAAGGAGAATCTCCATCCTTTATTGGATGCAGGGGGCAACAGTGACAAAGGATGAGGAAAAGGCTGATGTGCGTAATGCCTTCTTTGCCTCAGTCTTTAATAGTAAGACCAATTGTTCTTGGGGTACCCAGCCCCCGAGCTGGAAGACAGGGACAGGGAGCAGAATGAAGCCCATATAATCCAAGGGGGAATGATTGGTGACCTGCTACACCACTTAGACGTACAGAAGTCTATGGGGCTGGATGGGATCCACCCGAGGGTACTGAGCGAGCTGGTGGAAGTGCTCACCAAGCAACTTTCAACCATTCGTCGGTAGTCCTGCCTAACAGGGGGGTCCCAGTTGACTGGAGGTTAGCAAATATGACACTCACCTGCAAGAACAGCCAGAAGGAGGATCCAGGGAACGACAGGCTTGACCTTGGTGCCAGGGAAGGTTATGGAGCAGATCATCTTGAGTACCTTCACACAGCACATCCAGGACAACCAGGTGATCAGGCCCAGTCAGCAGGGGTTTATGAAGGGCATGTCCTGCTTGACAAACCTGATCTCCTTCTATGACAAGGTCACCTGCTTAGCGGATGAGGAAAAGGCTGTAGATGTTGTCTACGTGTAGTAAAGCCTTCAATATGGTTTCCCACAGCATTCTCCTGGAGAAACTAGCTGCTCATGGCTTGGATGGGTGTACTCTTTGCTGGGTAAAAAACTGGCTAGATGGCCAGGCCCAAAGAGTTGTAAATACAGATTCAACAAGGCCAGGTGCCGGGTCTTGCACCTGGGTCACAACAACCCCATGCAACGCTACAGGCTTGGGGAAGACTGGCTGGAAAGCTGCCTGGTGGAAAAGGACCTGGAGGTGTGGGTCAACAGCTGGCTGAATATAAGCCAGCAGTGTGCCCAGGTGGTCAAGAAGGCCAAACAGCATCCTGGCTTGTATCAGGAATAGCGTGGTGAGCAGGACTAGGGAAGTGATTGTCCCCCTGTACTTGGCACTGGTAAGGCCCCACTTTGAATGCCATGTTCAGTTTTGGGCCCCTCACTACAATAAAGACATTGAGGTGCTGGAGCATGTCCAAAGAAGAGCAACAAAGCTGGTGAAGGGTCTAGAGCACAAGTCTTATGAGGAGCAGCTGGGCTGCTGAACTGGGGCTCTTTAGCCTGGAGGAAAGGAGGCTCAGGGGAGACCTTATTGCTCGCTACAACTACCTGAAAGGAGCTTGTAGCAAGGCAGATGTCTATCTCTTCTGCCAAGTAACAGGCTATAGGATGAGAATAAATGGCCTCAAGTTGCACCAGGGGAGGGTTAGATTGGATGTTAGGAAAAATTTCTTCACCGAAAGGGCTATCAAGCACTGGAACAGGCTGCATAAGGAAGTGGTGGAGTCACCATCCCTGGAGGTATTTAAAAGACATGTAGATGTGATTATGAAAGCTATGTGCAGTAAGGGGTTAGCACGCTAAGAAAGCAATCATGGTATCTGTGATGTTTTCTTAATGCTCACCCCAGCTTGAATGAATCACGTATGTTCAAAATATTGAAAGAAACCTCCTCCAGCTCTGGAGCCTCCAACATAAGAAGGACATGGACCTGTTAGAATGGGTCCAGAGGAGGACCACAAAGATGATCAGAGGGCTGGAGCACCTGTGCTATGAGGACAGGCTGAGAGAGTTGGGGTTGTTCAGCCTGGAGAAGAGAAGGCACCAGGGAGACCTGATAGCAGCTTTCCAGCATCTGAAGGGGGCCTACAAGAAAGCTGGAGAGGGACTTTTTACAAGGGCATGTAATGATGGAATGAGGGGTAATGGCTTCAAACTGGAAGAGGGCAGATTTAGATTAGATATTAGGAAGAATTTTTTCACTCTGAGGGTGGTGAGGCACTGGAACAGGTTACCCAGGGAAGCGGTGGAGGCCCCGTCCCTGGAAGTGTTCAAGGCCAGGCTGGATGGAGCTTTGAGTAACCAGGTCTAGTGGGAGGTGTCCTTGCCCCTGGCAGGGGGGTTGGAACTAGATGATCTTTAAGGTCCCTTCTGATCCAAACCATTCTATGATGATTCTATGATTAACATTGCGAGTCGGGTTGACTAAAATCTTGTTTCCATTGAAAATTGAGAGTTCTTTTCAATTGAAAACACAGAGAATGCTTTCTGACCTAAAATTTCCAGGCAAAATGGGACTTCAAATCAGTCCTTTCATAAATTAAGCCTGTATATCTTCTAGATATTGTAGATGGGAAAGCGAGAAGCTGAGCTTCTGTAGTTACAGCTGTTGCTGTTATTGCAGTAGGGTCCATGCCCAACAGCACTGAGTGTGGAGGAGATAAGATGAGCAGACAGAAGTGGACTAGCACTGATTTCATTGATGATGCTTTCTTTCCTCCTGATAAACTTGACCGTGGGAGAAGCAGCTTTAGTTCTTGCTGCAGGTTAAACTAGAAGGTGCTGCTGGGGAAGTGCCCCAAACTGGGGTGTTCGCATCTCAAAATAGCTGTGATGCTGCCTTTGCTGCCACATCACATGTGAAGACATTGTTACAAAGGATTTTGCTGAAGCTGGTGCTCCACATGTCCTGATCCATATGACACCTTAATCTGTCTGATAATGCCCGCCCTAAGTGTGCTTATTATGCCTCTGGCCTATGTGAACTTGGCACCTAGTGTGGAATATTTCACTGTAGGCCTGAGATATGTGTATGTTGCAGGCATGAAAACCTTCCTGTGCAACCATGCAGGCAGCTGTATGGCACCAGGGAGTCACTGCCTGTATGGGACCTGCCACAGCTGAGCTGCAGAAAGCTCCCTCAGATACAGCTTGTAATTTTTCCTAACAGGAGGAAATCTGGCTGATAACAGGATAGTAGGAAATGGTAATGGAATAAGGCTTGAACAGTCAGACATTAACATTCTGAAGCCAGGCCCTTCTGTCCATGTTCAAGCACCTTCCTCTGAGATCACTCATTTTCTGCGTACAATCCTGAACACCACTGGTGCCTGTGGGATGGGTACAGCACATTTGGAGGTCAGACCATACTTTGATGCTGAGTTTGAATGCTTTTACCACAGTACCTGGCTGTTGCCTAAATTGTAGGAAGCCTCCAGAAAATGCAATGTTTCACCTTGGTTTTGAGTTACCAGTACACTGTTAAGTCTCAGCCACCATCTGTGTTGCTTCTGCTCCCATAATTTGCCTGTTTATTGCTGGTTTTCAAAGTGTCAGCAACCTCTCACTCAGTTTTCTTGCAGCCTGAGCCCTTATGTGCCGAGCCTCAGCCCAGAGTCATCCTTCATGCCCAAGTTAAAAAGCCTTGGGCAGCAGAGGTGACAGTGGGAGTGCTAGCTGATGGGTGATGCTGATGGGAGAGCATGATCGCTCTCATGATTTCCCAAAATATTTGTTATGCCGTATTTCTATGCAGTCAAGTTAAAAAGTAATTTGCAACTATTTTTTGGGCTGCCTTCAATATTTATCTGGAGGCTCCCTGAGAATCAGGTAGGGTTTTTTGTTTTGTTTGCTTGTTTTGAATTCTGAGTATGGAGTTTTCAATGTGTTTAGGATAGCAGTATATTTATTTTTTCCCCCTTGCTAACAGGCATACTGGAGTTTTCCTGGTGAGATATTATGCTAAGGATTCATGACACAAAAAAGTTTTTGGGAAAACAGATAGGACATTTCACACCACAGCACTTTTCTTTGGGGAATGAAATTAAAGTTGAGACTCAGACTGACTGTGCAGGCATCACAGTGCCTGTAGAAGTGTTGTCAGCTGTATGTTAAGCAAAGATGAAGTGAGCTTTGCCACTGTTGTGTCACTGTTGCTTCTCAAGGCAAGTATTGTCAGCCTTTTGTAATGGAGCTGTTTGTCATCTGTATCTTCTTAGTGACTCAGTATAAAAGTCAGTTTTATAGGCTGACAGCAACAAAACTGAGCTCATTGAGTGTAATAGAGAAAAATATATTGTAGCCAAGGTTCTGTTTAGCCTGTGTTAGCTTTCATATGAGAAAACAGCTACATAGCAACAGGATCTATTTGCAGGTTTTTTTCTATTTTGTCAGCTTAAATGAATGTTGTGTTAAATGTACGGCGCTGAAGCTCACGCTGCTCTTGTATTCTGTTTTCCCTGTATTAAAAGTTGAATTTTAGTTATACTCCCAAAAGCAATAGTGACAAGTCCTCTTTTTGTCTGTTGTGTCTGTGGGCAGCCTGAAAACTTGTGTGTGTGTGTATATTTATTGGTAATACATGCAAATTATTTTGAGAATGTATGTGGGAGTAGGTTTATATTATGAAACTAATTCTCTGTACGCAGCCGTCTCTGAAGATGAATGAAAGAAATGTGTGTGGAGACAAGCATCTTGCAGTTTTGATGCTGTAATTAAAATACAGATGCCTTTAATTTGCATTTTGAAAACATTCTGTTCATTCCTTAAGTCATGAGACAGTTTAATACTTAAAATTATTCCTTATTTTTTTCTTTTGCTGTGCTGATGAATTTAATTTACAGGAGTGAAACCATCTCCTGTATAGCACGAGGCCAACACTACACTTCTGTGCAGGAGTTTTCTGTACCAGAGTCAGTGTGACCAGGAGGTGATTAGTGATGTCTGTGGTTATTAACAGCTTCTCTCACACTCGGAGGAATGTTTCATACTCAATAGAAATCAGAAGAGGGTTTAAATAAATAGCTTTTTAATGGGAAATATGCATATATGGCAAAGTTGTGTGATTAGATTTGTTCAAGTGATTGTGTTTTCTTTGCTGATTGTTACTAGTTTTATTTAGAAGATAAAATCTCTTTCTGTGTATTTGTTCCTTTCTAAAGGAAACTTGAGGTTTTTCTTGGTGTGCAGGTGTAATGGGGGAAGGCATTTGTGTTTATACTGAACTGAATTGGGTGACATAGCTGTGTTTCAGTGAACTAGGTGTCACCTGTAGGTACAGAGGTGCAGAACAGAGGCACGTGAAAGCACCGTAGTTTGCATGTGTGGTGGTTTGCAGATGGGGTACTTGATTCCTGCTTGAGTCGAGTTGCTGCGCTCCGTTTGCACCAGGAGGAGCTGAGCACAAGATGTGGGAAGCTCAGAATCGTGCCTTGTTTTTCACACAAGGCTTGAGCGTCTTTTTTGGAATCCCACGGGCTTTCCAAGGGTTGCTGCCTGAAGGCATTTCGAGTAAGGGCAGTATGGAAAGCCTTGCAGTAGAAGCCTGCGGCTTTCCCAGGGATGTCTGGATGCTTGTAGGAGCTCCCAGAACTTGAATCCTTGTTTCTTGACACACTCAGGAAGCACCACCAGCTCAAAATAATCTGGGACGATGTAGGTAATTGCCTGGAAAAGGTGATGGTTACTGAATGGGCGAAGGAATGTGCTCCATCATTGAGTAGCCTTTGATCCTGGAAACTAAACTACTCATACTGCTACCTCCCCAGTTGCTATTATTTGAGATCCATATGCTGTGACTGATGTCCTGCTCTGTGAGAGTGAGAAATCATTTTGCAGCTTGGCCTCAGGGATAAAAAGCCAGATTAGCACTCCAATGGTATTTCACCATTTTATTGTTATTGAATCATGTATTTCTTTGTCCCTGTCCTGTATTACATGCAGATTTCATGAGGAAAGAGCGCTGAAGACAAGCTTACTTACGTGACCATGTTTGCTAGCATGTGATCTGTTCGCGTGCTCTGTTCTAAGGCATGAGTTCCCCTAGAGACACAAATATTCCAAAGATTTTTCTGATGAGTTGTTCAGTTGCATGAGTGCTAATATTTAATTAGTACTGTTTAAACTAAAACATACATTTACAAGTGTTGATCTTTGATATTCCGTGTAGAATCTTTTCACAGAATCACAGAATGGTAGGGGTTGGAAGGGACCTTCACAAATCATCTAGTCCAACCTCCCTGCCAAAGCAGGTTCACCTAGAGCAGGTTGGACAGCGATGCATCCAGGTAGGTTTTGAATATCTCCAGAGAAGGAGACTCCACAAACTCTCTGGGCAGCCTGTTCCAGTGCTCTGTCATTGCCCTTACCTTGCTTGTAAACTTTGTGTATGTGTGCTGTATTTTTCACCATTGGCAAAGTGTCGTAGTCTAGCATGTGCATCTGTGTGGATGAATTTGTACTTTGGTAGTACTGAGTTACCAAAGTCTGTTCATCCCTCTAAAAGTATTCTCAGTGCTGCCCCAAGTTATTTGTCTGCAGCTTAAGGCACTGTTTCATTCTTAGGGGTTATTCAGACTGTTAGGAAATAACTGTAATATTTCAGGGAACTTACTTGTAGTCTCTGCTGCTGCTTTTTTCTGCACTTGCATGTCTGCTGATTTCTTGTGTGTATGGCTCCTGTGCTATCTCCCTTCCCATGAGGGAACACAAGATCTTTCTTGAGTCGTGGATGGTGGAGACTGGACAAAGCAGGAATTACCTTCAGCACTGTATGCCTTCGTTTGTCAGACCTGAGACCTGTAGTCAAGAGAACAAGCCCAAACATATTGCTGAGGAAAACTGCACCATTTTTATTCTGGTTTAGATGAGCTCTCTCTGTGCACAGCTTCTCTGTATGTACATCTTTTCAGAGAGCACTTTTTCAGTGACGCTAGGCAACAGAAGTGTTGGTTCCCTTTGTGGTACTAACTGAAAACAGGCCAAATGGATTGGTGCAATAAGATAATTTACTTCTGCTTCTTCAAGTAGAAGGACATGATACAAATCAAAATATGATATGTACTTAAAATACTTAAGCTACCTTCCCAAATGCTTCAGCTGGAAAGGATGTGAAAAGAAAGCAGTTTCATTGGACTGCCATGTATAGTCCTGTCTCAGGACTTAGTTTTGATACTCCAGCAGTCTTTAGTTCTATGATACTGTTCAAACATTTAGCTGTTTTTCCATCGTGGCTTTTCTTGTAAGAATTATTTTCAGGTAATTTAGAAGTCTGTAGTAGGTTTTACAAGTTGGTGTTAGGAAGGTGCTCCCCAATGCTGTTGTGGAGAGTGCCCTGTGAAGTGTTCTTAAATTATTTTGGAGGACTTGAGTTGTTGCTGGTCTCAGCATGTTTGAATCTCATTTTTCTGGCCTGAAATTCTTACGCTGTGCTTTCTCAGAACAGTGAGCAGTATTTCATCAAGTTTCTAGGCTGACTTTACGGACTTGTGAAGTCTTTGACTACACTGCATTTCCCAAAAGCCCGTGGCTTTATTAGAAAATCTCTGTAAGGGATTGAAATATTAATTCGCAGAACTTTGAAATTCTTAGAATTTTTTTTCATTAGTCAGAAAAAAAAAAAAGAGAGGTGTCCACAGGCCTTTTTCTTTATGTCTTTGATTGCATACCATATAGCAAATGAAGTTTCCTGAAGATTAACTGTTCTGGTAGGGAGCAAGAGGTGAGTTTGAGGGGTTTCTTTTAAGCTTCCTTTACATAAAAGATTGGATAATAAACTACTTTGCTTCTAGTGCTGCAGTAGTCTTTTCACTCCTCAAAGCTTAACGAATTTTTTAGTTCCAGAGGACGATGTTATTTCATTTTTGCAGGATAGCTGTCTTATATTTAAGTCAGCTTAGATTTGCTTAGGTCTGTGCACTCAAGGCTGAGAGTCAGGAGGGATCTGTTTTGCATATGTGTATGTCACACTGATTCCACTGTCGGTAAACAGGTCCTTTAGCCTCCACAAGTGTGTTGTGAGGTTTGAGAAGATAAATGGCTGCCAGTGTGTTGTAAAGTTATTAAAAACTCTCCAGTTCCCTGTTGATACACAGTGCTTAGCAGATTAAGCCCTTCGAGACTTTCTCCATGAGTTCTCAAACATCTGAAATGGGGAGGCTACAGTAGGTGCTAATTCTTGTCACCTACTGATTGGCAGCATTTTTAATTAAGGGTCCATGAGGCCTGGAAAATGTGGATTTGATAAGTTCACTTGCATTTTTTCCCTAAGGCACACAGGTAAGACAAAACAGGATTTACAGATAGATCTTTTTTGGCTAAACAAGCGATTTTCTTTGTAGTGCTCCCATGTACCTTAACATATTAGATACCGGTTACTTACTTTAGCTTCTATTTCAATATTCTTCTCTTTTGATATCAATACTTCACAGTTCTAGAAGTCATATGACAGCAGGACTGTGGGATGGGAAAGGTTGGACTCAACAGTGAGGCACCAAACGAGGCAGATGATTAGCTGACATGTTTGACTGTGACTGGTATAATTCAATGTGATGTCTCAGGGATGGAAATGTTTAGAAGGTTTTGAACCCTGTTGTTTTGAAGTAGAACTGTTTATTCTCTGTAAGGATGTAGCCTTGTAAGAAATAAGGGGCTTTACCTTCTCAGGAATAATGCCATGTCCAAGGTGGGATACACCCACAGGTACAGCAGGTAGCTTTCCTTGAAGTCTTAGCAGAGTGCTAGGAACACAATGCACTAAGCAAATTCCCTTCTCTTGACTTTAGAAGAAAATCATGTGTTAAGAAGTTTCCTGCCCTACTGCAAAAAACACCTTTCCATAGTGCGCACGTGTACACACCCGAGCACTGAGGTACTCTCCTTATCTTTGCTGTCATGCAGATGCTCTGTATTCCCTTTGCCATCAGCATGGCTAGCACAAAATTGATTCCATTTTCTCTGTGATATAAAACCCCAAAATGAAGTGTTAAACCAGTCAGCTGCTTTGACTTGTTCCCTTGTGCTGAATTCCTATCTCCTCCTGGTGTGACCTCGGTGGGTTTGATTGGTGCTGCCACAAAGATGAATGCCTCCCCCTGCACGCGTTGACAGCCAGCAGTGCCTCTTCATTAGTTGTCAGTAGCACAGGACCTCAAGGGCATTGCTGATACTGCCAACTGAACTAATTGTACTTCTGATATCTTCTGGAGGGAGCAGGCAGGCTGTTTAATCAAATGGGCACCAGCCTTACTGCGCATAGATATCTCCGTGTAATGGCACGTTGCACTAAAGCAGCTTTGAGTGCTGCTCATTTCCTATTGAAGATCTCCTGATCGCATTACCATCCTTATTAACAGAGTGATTTCTCAAAAATGTATTGGTAGGGAGCCACCTCTCTGCATGTGGACACATTGGCATGCTCTGTCTTGTTCTCATCCTTCAAAGGAAGCTGTAACAACTCTAAACTGCTTTTTTAAGTGACCCTTGGAAATGCATGGAGTCAGTGAGCCAGAGAAATGAAGCCAGCTGAAGCTTTGCTGCTTGTTTCTCACAAGGATAATGGTGAGAGCTCAGTGGGAATGAAATCTTTTCCGTCTCGAACAGCAGCTCTCATGATGCGTAAATATTTGACGTGCCCATAATAGGTTTGCCTCCTTCATAGTTTTTTAGAGAAGCAAAAGCAAACCATCCCCAGTTCTACATCCCTGTGAGATGAAATGGCGAGTCATGCCACCAAGCTTTTGTGCTAGCACCATAAAATCTACTAATTTCAAGCTCAGTTCCCTGCAGGTCAATGCATGTAATATCTGTCTTAGCCATATTTTTCGTGCCTTTGTTGTCATGGCTACTGAACATCGGAGGAAGGCACCAAGTTCAAGATACCTGCTTTTTGTTCCCGTTCCAGCAGTGACTCCTTCGATGACATTGGACCAAGTACTACCTCTCTGTGCCCTCATGTCCACACATGTTTAATTGAGATGATACCTGCATCTTTGTGAGGTACAAGCCTTGCAAATTAATGATGTTAAGGAAATGTAAATCTGAACTAGTGATAGCCAGGAAGTTTTAATAACCTTTATACTGGGGGTTTGGGTGAGAGAGGCAAGACCAGGATTGTGACACATACTTGTGGAGTGATATGAGTAGTTTTGCCTCCTCTCCTTCATATGGAAGATCCCCTGATGATATCACATCTGTTTAAATATCAAGATTGGTATGACTCAGTCTTGGGCTACTAAAGAACTACCAGAAAATGTCCTATTTATCCTACAAGGGGACACGGGGCACCTTTTCCCATTCAGAAGACGCCGTCCCTTTTCTGGTAGAACTCCAGCACTTGTATCTGCCATAGAAGAGCCTGCAATAGCTGATTTAAACATAATTTCTTTAAATATAGAAGCATTCATTCATAGATACTTTTTTTTCAGCCTAAAATTAATCTAATAGAAATCATAGCAGTTTACGCCATCTGCTTTTAAAGCTGAAGAAATGAAATCTAGATGCAAGAATTATTTAAAAGAAAAATTTAAAAAAAGCCCTTTCTAAATGTCTTCTCTGAGGTATGCAGCATGTGCAGAACAGACAAATTATCCTCACTCATATGGCTTGGGTGTGTAACTTTGAAGTCAGTGAAACATGAGCCATCACAATTTTTTGTATATAAACCCTGCTATCTTGAATCCCTTCTATCTTTGTGAATAAGTACAAATTATAGGTTAAAAGTGTGGGTAATTATATTAAAAGAAGTAGTAATATTGCCTGCTTTCTGAATGCTGTTTCCTAGTGACGGTCTATTTTGAATATAGGTGACAGATGAAGCACTTCTGAAAACTCCTGAACTCTTGTGGCTTTCATTTTCTTTCCTGTAAAGTAATTCCACTTACTTTTCAATCATCTGTTCTCAGTGGCATTAATTTCATGTGGCAGGAGCCTGCACAGACTCTGTAAAAATTTTGAATGAGTGCAGTTTCTTTGCCTGCCTTTGCCATTACTCAAGCATGGTATATAATGCTGAAGTTAAAAAGTTGTTTTTCACTTGTCTTTTGATTTAGAAGCAGACTGCTTTTATTGGCCCTGCTTAACACGTGGTGCACGTGATCTGATGTGTGTTTGCTCCATAGGTTAAGTTAAGCTCATTTGGGTGAGCTTCTGTGTGTGACCCACTGGTGTCACTCTGGAGGTCATCTGTTACATACAAGAATTTGGAACATAATGGTGGTTCTATCTTTAAAAACTTAGATGGCATGAAAGCAAACTTAGACGTCAAGTTTGTGGTGAACGTCTTCCACCATCAGTGTTTGTGTACACCAGATTTGCTCTTAGTGAGGAGGTAACTCAAAGTTACATTTGGGGACCTAGTTTATTCCCACCCTATTTTAAATGCCACCAGTTGTGATCACAGCAACGATGAGATTTTTTTTTTTTTTTTTCTCTGTCTCAGCACTGCAGCTGGTACTGGCGCTTGACCATCAATATCGATGTTGGCAAATGGCTTAGGTAGTGCCAGACATGCAGAGATAGTTTCCACAAAGCCAGGTGGTCCATGGGAAGTGAGAAATGTAACTGGAATGAGAGCTTGTTGCTCTGACCATTTTTGATAGTGATTTGGGGACCAAATGGGGGGTGGGGGTGGTGCAATATTGGCTTTTTCCATTGTTCTGTTAAGGTATGAAGAATTTCTGAACTCTGATAGTGCAGACTCTGGGGGGATGAAGATAAATCACACCCCAACTGTATGACTTGAATGAGTTGTAAAGCTGCAGTAGGTCTTCAGCAATGTCTGTGTTATATCCGTTAACTATATGCCATGGACACACCAGTTTGCCAATACAAAATCATGTGTGTTGATACTTTTGGCATTCTCTGGTGTGTAAATACAAGCTTTGTCTCAAAAGAAACAAAGTGCCTTTTTTCTTCCTAAGTACAATAGCAGTCTGAACAGCATCTTTGACGGCTATTAGCTTCATTTTTTTAGCTTCGTTATGTCCCTCTAGTGGTGATACCAAAAAGTCCAGTGAAGTAATAGATGTACTTCTGTGTTGGATACCCTGTTCAGGGCTTCAGTTTTTAGCTTGTTTCATGTCAGCAGTATCCTTGGCATAGCATGAAGCACAGCTTGAAACTTATATTCCGAGACAAATTCTGTGAAGTAGGAAGACAGTACTGGGAAAAATCAGAGGCAGTGGTAACACAAGCTTTTTGAGAAAAGATTTTCCTAAATATCCATATTGCTGACATTATTTTGATGAATTGCGATAATGATTACTTTGTTGTCTGCCTCTGCTCTCACAATTGAGGATCCATCAGCTTTAGTCAACATGGAAAGTTTTATGATAAGATGATAATGTTTTTATTACAATTGCCTGTGTGCACTTTCTGTATTTCAGTTGTTAGAAGATGATCTGTACTTGATTACACTAAGTAATGAAAATAGCATTGTAGGAAGAAGCGAGACAGAAATGTTATGGAGGGATGCTTCAAAGTATAGACATTCAAGATATCATTATCCAGTGGGGTGTCCTGTAGTACAGATGTCTGCTGGTCTTCTGCAATAATGATAATAATAATAATGAAATTCCCATGCTTGTTGCCATTTTCAGCAAGAACCTCTGCAGATGCAAAATTAAAGCGCATATGCTTCTGTCAAATAGCTGGTGGTATCCCATTAAAATAAGCAGGAAAGAGAGAGAGGAGGTGACTTGCCTGAAGCTGTCTGAAAAGCCGGTGGCTGAGTCTGAAGGCAAACCTCACCTCCTTGGTACACCGAAGAGCTTGTGCCCCCGATGTGGGAGGCCAAAGTATGCAGGCAGGGAGCCTGTGAAGCCCGCTCATCTCTGTGGGAAATGCAAGCTCCATTTGGATTAAAGGATGCTTGAGCCAAACATCCTCAATATATGGTACTTCGTAGTGCCTAGGTTATCTGAATGGAAATTGGATTATTTTCCTAAAATTTACAGATCTTAAGGCAGATGTGCTTCATGTTTTCTCATGTGCTTGGGTGTTGCTGCCTGACCTAATCTTCTGCCCTGTGGCTGGGGTGGCAAGAGGCTCACAAGCCCTTTGCTCTTCATCCAGTCCTTCTGCAGAGTCTTTCATCTTCCCCCTTTTCCATTACTGGTGTTAGGGGAACCTTGATCCTTATTTAAAATAGAGTGCCGTCTTCTTTTTCAGCCTTGTATTAGAGGAGTGGGATAAAACTTTTTAAGCCCATAGTGAGTGTGAGGGCCTCGCTTGTCTTTGTTTCTTCAGTGCAGGTGTCAAATTTAAGGCTGAAAAGCAGAATTTCTACCTCATATCTGCCAGTTTCACAGTTACATCATGTACTAGTACATGGTGCTGATTTGTTATTCAGCACAGTAAAAGCTGGGGTAGCCTGACGCCTTCCCTTTGACAGGTAAGGAAAACCTTTCTGTGGGATGTGAATGTCCTTGCCCAGAGCAACATTGTCTCATCTCTCCTCATAGGGTCCTAGCTTGTACTGCTACCTCTGGAGATGAAAATCTCTGCTAATTAAATTTTTTGTCTTTTATAAAGTTAATGGGCATAACCGGTTGTGAAATCTTGATCTACGCTGAATTTCAGATCCCTGTTACATTCATAACCTCAGTGAGTGTTTAGATTCTATTTTCTGGAAGGAAAAACAAGGAGGAACATGTGATTGATGTATGTTTGTGAAGAGCGAGCTTCAAACTACAATTGCAAGGTTGACTGTGAGGTCTTAATGAAGCTGGTCTGCAATTTAGGTGATGATTAATGAAGGAATAATGTCAAGGAGCAGTGCTTGATGGTATTATGTTGACTGCTGCTGCAGACCAGTCTCTTCTGTGGGAGGAGGAGGACTGCTGCTCTGGGTTGAAAGAAGCTGTACCTGGCAGCCAACACTCCTGCTCCATGGTGTGTGTTGCAGGCGGCGATGTCCGGGGGCAGCCTGCCCTTTCGTCCAGGCACTGGCTGTCTGCAGCCAAGACCAGCAGGAGGATCCGCTCTACAAAGGGCTTCTTTCAGCGCAATTACGGAAAATGTGACAGCCTCATCAGCCAGTCTGCTGCATGCCAACGTGGAGGAAGAAGGAAAACACCCAGGGAAGAGTGATCTTTGCGGCTTGCCAACTGCAGCGCTGCAGCTATGGGGTCTGGGAGGAAGACGCCATCTGCTACCATTTGGCACGACTCGGCTGCGAGAGCACATAGTGCATTATTGTCCTCGACCTTGGCGGGAGAAGCTGGCAGCGTGCCCGCTGGGCTGCTGTCTTCGGCAAGAGATAGGAGCGGGAGGGACGTGGTGGTAAAATAGCAGCCGTGTCTGTGCCTTGCATGCTGCAGTGGCGCGAGTGCTGGGGGAGAGGGACAGGGGTCCCTTGGACACTGCATGCCTCTCTGCTCCTGCCATAAAAAGACACGCTTCACCAGGAGCGAGTGGGTCCTGCTTGCCCATGGGGCCAGCAAGGGACTCCCAAACCATGGCGTGCCTGTCAAGGACAATAACACCATTAAAGCTCTTAGTAATGTTAGAGGGGTAATAACAGGAGGCTGATGAGAGAATGAGCTGGCTCAGTGGAGACCTTGCTGAACTTGGATAAACATGCCCAAACAAGATTAGCTATACCAGGGGCTGGTTTCCTTCAGAAGGACTGCAGCTTCATGCCTTTCAGCTTGTGTTGTGGCTTACTGTCATCTCTTAAGCATGGATCTCATTTTCTAGGGACAGAGAAGGGGGGACTTAAGGATAAACTTCAGATAAACTGCCTAAATCACCAGGTACATCTTTGCTCAGAGAACAAAATACTAACATCTCAGCTATGGGAATAAAATGGCACAGAGGTGGGAGAGTGTACTTTTAGCAGCAGGCAAGCCAAACAGCAAAATCAAGATACGAGAGGCAATAATGGTTGGAGCTAAGGAGAATGAATAATGGAATTAAATGGGGGGCTACCAAAAAGGTATATAAAGGGGCGTGTTTATTTCAGGGGAACATGAAGTCATTTGGGCGAAATCCTTGTTATTCCCGTATCAATGGAAAGTCAAGTTAAGCTATGGTAATGGCAAAAGCACACTTATAGCATAAAACTTGTTAGTGCAAGGCATGCATGCATGTGCATGCTGTCTTTCCATTTGCAATATTGCAGAGGAGCACTTCTGAAATGCTGAAGGAGAATCGAGGCACGGAGAACAGCCTGCAGTTTGTTGCGGGCCTGTGATGGATAAAAGCATGTTTAGCTTCCATCTGCTCCCTTTTGGATGATGCCGATAGAAGGGTCATAGCTTTGGCAGTGATGGATATTTGAAACCATTGCCATTTTTAGCTGTTCCAAAATTGTTCCCATTCTGTTTACTGGTTGTCTATTTTTCTGTTTGATATGTATTGCCAGATACACTTCAGGTGGTGATTAGCTACAAGTGTTCGATAAAGGGAGCCTCTCCTTGCTGTCACTCCCTCTTCCACTGCTGCACTTGGTACAGAAATGATGGGGAATGGGAATAGTTAGGGATATGTTTTGGTACATTCCAGATAACTGTAATTTTGCTTTCCTGGAATTAGATGCATAATTGCCTTACAGTTTCTTTTTGAAATATTACTACAATGTGAGCGTGGCTTGAAAGTAATAAAGAACCTAGATGTTCAACTACAGTGCAATACCAGAAACCAGATTACTTGCCAAATACAGTATTTTTTATGATTTCTGAAATGTAAACATTTATCTCTTTTTTTTTTTTAACATCTTGCTGCCTCATGATAAAAAAAAAAGGCATCGAGGTGTGTCTTACATAATTCTGCTTTAATTAAAAATAAAAATCTACTGTCAATGTGTAAAATGGTGCACCACACACAATTACAATACCCAGTAGTTCTTCCTGGAAAGTAGTACGAGATCAGCAACATGGGCGCATAAGAGAGCCTAGGATGCTACTTTAGAGAGTTGTCATTATGGCAGGAACTGGGCCCATGGACAAGCACGTCTTCCCTCCAGAGGTTTGTTCTTTCTCTGTATCGCGAGAGTCAATCTGTATGGACTGAAGAGCAAGATTTTGCCACAAATGATTGCAAATCCATTTACTGTGGTTCCATATTATTCATCTTTGTAATTTTTTGTGATACCTAACCAACCTATATTTGAAATGATGTAATTGCTCTGTTGACTCCAAATGCATATTTGGGATTGTCACTTAAAAGCCTTGTCAGGCTTCTAAGGCAAGTTAGACTTCAGTGCCCTAAAACCCATTTAAGAATCCCCAAAGACTTTTTACGTGTCAGTTTTTTTAAAGCCACATAGATTTGCGGAGAAGTGGGCTTTCTTAAAGAAAATGCTGTAATAGGTGTACATGTATATGTGTTTTATTGTGTTTTTAGTACAACTTTGTCCACACATGGGAGAAGAAAAATGTGAAAGTCATTTTCCACTTGAAAGTGCTTTTGATGTCTCGGGACTCCTACATACCTCAGTGATAAAACCACAATTCAGATATGTTTGGCAGAGAGTGTCAACACCAGAGCTGGGATAACTGAGATTTACGTTCTCAGAGTACCATTAAGTACTGTTGGATCGGCAGCTGGTTTTTTAATGCATCAGCTCTCTTTTAATTCCTTTCTGTTTTAACAACATCAACTACGTATCAACATGTTATTTAAAATAAACAGACAGAGAACACTCCCCTGAAAATGCCCTCAAGATTCAGTCACGTTCATAAGTTACCTTGTGCCAACAAAGGCTGGGGAAGAGATTTAATAAGATTTTTATTCCATAGTAATTAAATGTCTGACTGATGACACCATAACTCAACAGATTAAATTGTTGTGTGGAAAGATATAATCTGTCATGCAAAACTGCACATCAGTAATTACTAGTGCTGGATGGCACACGTGACACCCCCTCAAACCGTGTTAGTCCGTGGTTGAGTCCCCGCATCTGAAATAGAGGCAGTAATGCATAATGTTTTTCCTGAGGTATTCTGTGCTTCTTAATCTGTAAGTGAAATTGAGACAAGTGTAATGCTACTGAGTTATGTGAATTTGAACTTAAAACTGTCATTTTAATTGGTCACCACCCCTATTCCTTGATGTTTGTTTTAATATCAATGATGATATTATTTTCTAAAGCAGGTAATTCATACAGTTCAGAGACCAACTAAAATCTCTACCAAAAGCATTTGGACAATTTCAGCCTTGATGTAGCTGGAGTACATCCTTGGAGGTCTGTTGTAGTTGACCTGCTTCTGTTTCTGAAGAGAATAGGTAAAGATTAAATACTGTGCTTAACTCTTCATCTTGCCCTTTCCTCCTTCGGCGGCGTAACTTGCTGTAAAGAAAAATATCAAAGTTTTGTACAGCCCTACTACTCAGTAGAATTTGTGTCCTCTCTTAACAGTCATGTGGAAAATGCTTTTGGTGAATTGATGATGAGGTTAAAGTTATGTAGAGTGTGTCACAGTTCTTTTAGTGGTCGCTTTGCTAATTTATATACTTAAGTGAATAATCTTGGCCAGCTCTTAAACAAAATGAGGTTTAAATCTAAGCTGGATTTTTGTGCGTCTGAGGCAATGATGCCTGACCTCTGCGCTCCACAGCAATATTTTGTTCTGCAGCGTGACAAAGAACCCCTCTCCTAATTTCTGCTACAAAACAGGCCTACTGAATAGTTTGTCTATGCTTAAAATTAATCTAAATACTCACAGATCAGCCTCTCCAAATCCATGTATTCCTTCTGCTGAGGTGGGTGACAAAGTAGTATATAAAGACCTCTCGAATGTGAAGACCTCGTAAACAGGTTGAACTCTGCCCTGATATGGTGCCAGGCAATTAGCTGAGAGCACCACTTGTTTGCTGCTGCTTCCAATTTACTTCAGATTTTGTATCCTGTGGCAGAAGGCAGTGGTATTGTAGCCAGGCCTTTGGCTGTTCCTGTAATTGGTGGCTTTTTCCAGCTCTCTCTTTGTCCTACTAAGGGAAAGAATTGCGGTCCCCTTTTCATCCCTGATGAGCCTTTGCTTCCTCTCTCCTACATCTTCCTGCCTTCGAGCTAGCTGTGTTTCTGCCCTCGCCGTGGTCTCTGAGAGTTGTCAATGCCAGTCCTGTCCTTGCCACTCCACGTCCCAGTACCCTTTGCAAACCACCCTGGTCTTACTGACCAACGCCTTCATGCAGCCTCACAAAAAATCTTGCTCCTGAAAGTCTCGCGATGAGGGCACGTGGGCAGGACTGAAAAGGGTGTTGTCCCAGCTTTCACTGTCAAGGACCAGTTCCAGTGTCAGCATGTACAAAGTCTGATACCATTAAGAGTCCACTGGTTTTCAGGGAGACCTTAAAATCAAGGAAATTTTATGATCCATGCAAGCATGAGTTTAATAAAGTTAATGTTTCATTTTTATTGCCTGTGATAGTAGTACTGTGCTGGTAAATGCGAGCCAAGTGCATGGCAGTGCTGCCCTCTGCAGCCTCCCGTTTTGGTGGTCATGGGGCGTTGTTTTAGGGCAGCCCTACCTGGGTAAGGCTGGAAAGTTACCTACCCTCAGCAAGGGCATCTTAATGCTCGCTCCTTGTGTTATCACCCTGCTAATGTGCTTTTCGACGGTAGGCTATTGTACACCCCAGTCAGCCTTTCCTGTTGCTGTCAAGCAAGCCGGAGTTTTCAAGTTTTCATGGGATATTCTAAGCCTTAGCCCATGTTAACGATGCTCCCAACGTCAGTGCAGCGGAGCTAGAAGAGCTACTCGACAGACGGTGGGTATGGTGAGTAGGTACACTCACACACAGTCACAGCTGTGTTTTGCACCCTGTTCATCTCTGTCTGAAAGTTTGCACTTCTTATGCCTGTTACCAGTTCTGGCAGCCCATGGCAAGAAGACTTACTGCTTTCTAGATGGCATTTTTTGTGTAGTACAGTTCTTTGGTTGGAAAAAAAATATTTTAGGAAAATCGATACAATGTCCTTAGCACAGTTTGTTCCTTTGTCTGGACTGTGCATTAGGAAGATGTTTTGAAGAAGCTGGATTTCTATGTATTTTTCACAGCAGTAATTTTAAGTGGGCTGAAGAGTGGTTGGATCTGCTGAGATAACTTTGAAAAAAGCCAAACAACATTTTCCTGCTCTATTTTTGTTTCTGTATTGGATAATCAAGTCTATTTAATTCATTCAATGTCTCACGTGAGCAAAGAATGTGGTATTCTGTCACCAGACACACTTGGTCGCCTCACTTGTATTTGCTGGTGTACGTAGTTATAGTGCATATTTGTCCTACTCGACTTAATCTGCCTCATTCAGATACAGATGCTCGTCTTCAAAGTTGAAAGTTTTGTGTTTAGACTTATTTACAGTGTCTAAGCGAATTGAAGTCATCCTGCATTTTTTTCATTGTAAGTGAGGAGAAAGTTTGGCCTCAGTCTAATTCAATTTAAACTTATCCCAGCAATGTAGTTAACTTCCTAAAAATTACGCGAAGTTCCATAGTTGTGCGTATGATGATTTGGAAGAACTGAGCCAAGCCTTGACTTTCAAGCTGGGGAAGTCAGTTTTAATCTCTCCAGCAGCTCCTCACTGCATGTTTCTCAGCAGAGCCCTATTCTTGACTTTATTATTGTAATTTTTTCCTGTGTGACTATTTTATGCCCAGAAACTAAACATGAGCAATGATAATCTTTTCAGGAAGCCAGTAGGGAAACTCCAGAGATACGTTAAATTTAGTAAGACAAAATGATCAAGTCACGAAGCTTGCAGAACCAATGCAGGATGCTGACTAGAATTTTGATATTGACTTATTGTTCTGTAGTCTGTGGCAGAGAAACGTGTCTTTTGGTAGCCAAAATAAAACCAAGATGCTGTGTGCTGGAAAGAAAGGAAAGATTGATCCCATGTATTATCAGCTATGTAAAACTTAGCATGTCTCAGCTCTTCCAGCAGTTTACTTACCAAGGTGAATCATCCCATTAAATAGTCTCCATTGAGTATGAAGTAGCCTGAACAGATGGAAGGTTTTTTATGAACATCCTTAGATGTTGCATCAGGTCCTGGAAGCAAAACCGGCAAGAAAGTAAAGGCAATGAATCCTTAATAGACTTTCCCACTAGTATAATCTCAAAGCTGACAAGTTATGACAAGCAGCAGGTGATTGTATACTTGAGGATAGATTGTTTTGCCTCTCTCTTGACAGGCATATAAATCTGTCTTCAATTAATATATATATATTACAAGAAAAGAAAGTAAATATGTAAATGATTTCTTCAATTTTAATTTAAATTACAAATTATTTTGAAATTTAAAAAGCCACTGGTTTGTGCAAGCAAAAAGCTTTCATATATGAATATAAGTTTTAGTTTCAGTGGGCTGCTTGCTTTCTCTTCACTTGATTTATATAAAATGTTTTCCAGTTGCTTTTCTGGTAGGGAGTTGTACTCCAAAATTCTCTCTATGCTGTCTTGTAACTAAAAAGAATAGCTTAGTGATACTATGCTAATGATACTGTAGGCGTCTTGTTGCCCAGGGCTACTTGAAAATTGGAGAGCATTTGAGGTAGTATAGGAGTTGCTGTAACCATTTTGTGTGATGAACAGCTAGGGTTTAAAAAAGGCTTAGTTCTGGCTGCTAGACTGAATCTTCAAGAAGTGTTGGCAGACAAGTGGTATAAAGAACAATTAATCCCTATGTGCAAGAAAAAAAATCAAGGTAATTGCAAAAAGCCCACCTCTCTGGAAGGTGCCAGTAGTTCAGCCGTATAGCAGGTGGAAGCAGTTAATGGAATATAAACACAAGAATTAAAAAACATACTAAGAAAACAATATATAATCGGATAGTATTAAAGTAGATTATTGAAAATCATACATATAAATGCCATAAATCCACTGAATTAATTCAAATTATTTTTCTATATTTGTGCACATGTATTTATGGACTGAACTATCCTGTTGTATTGTGAACAATATTCAAATGGAAAATTATGCATAGTCTTCACATTGTGTTTTCATAAATTGCGATCATCCCTTGCGTCCCCTTGGAAAGTAACTGTTATTTCCAAAATTGAATAGGCTGTATCTTCTCTCTAGGGAACAGTCCTCTCCTGTCCTTGAAGGCTCTCTGACATGTGAAAATGAGGTTTAAAGCTATGGGATTAGAAAAATTCACCTTTAGTACAATACCTTTCAGACGTTCTTTCTGTCTGCGACATGTCCTGACAAGTGGTGTTTTCTTAAGGGGACTGTCCTGCTTGTGTTGCTCTTCTGAAATTCTTCTGAATTCTTCTGAAATTCTTCTGAAAAAGACTGTCTTCTGAAATTGGTCTCAGCCTTAACGTGCAACTCTCCCACCTCTTCCTCTGCTTTGAGGATGAGTGCAGAAGAGTGTGGAGGCTTCCAAACTGTAACATAAATACTGCCTCATAATTGCCATAGAGTTTAGGCTAATGACAAGCAGTGGGAAGCAAAGCAACACTGGCTCACGGCGCACAAGTTGCTGTGCCACAACAGAATGCCAAAACAGACTTTTCTGTTATTTTCTAGATCTGTGTCTTGTAGGACTTTGTACATCTAGGTCACTCTAGAAGATCCTGGAGATACGGTTTCTCAGCTCCCAGCCACATCAGAGCAGCCATTCTGCTAAGTATCTCCAGAAACAAGGTCTCTGACAAATGCCAAATGCCCTAGGCTTCTGGTCCTCTGCTCCGCACTAACGCATCTTAATTCTGGAGCTGGACGTGGCCTGCTCACTTCAGTGAGTCCTGGCATGGGCAGGCTAGCGAGCCAAGATGCAGCAGTGTCTGCAAGGGTCACAGCAATCGTCTGCAGGCTAAGGGTAAAGGGTAAATTTGAAATGGTATTTTTGACTGGATTGGAAATACCCATTCTTAGTCCTGAAACACTGCTTAATTAACATTGCTATGATCTTTCTGTTAGTGCTGGGAAAAAGCTAGGCTTACTGTTTTGCATAGACACGTGCATGCGCAAGAGAGACGCTGCACTCTGTGGTTACAACATTTCTGTGACTGATTGTACTATGTGAATATAGATTCTTTACCTAGGATGTGTTTTGACACATGCAGCTATTTCAGAAAAGCCTTTCTTGAATACCTCTGTATTACATTTTTAATAATAAATAAGAATGAAATGTTCCACCTTGTATTAATATATTTCAAAACTAGCATATGTTGAAGAGGGATGAGTCACGCTTTCTTTTCAAAGGGAAGTGTGCCTACACCGTTACTGAAGATTCCTGAATGTCTTCCTTTAATCTCTGGGAATACCTGGAAGTCTGGCCCCAAATGGCCTCTGGGCACCTAGGAAGTTGTTTTGATTTTTGGTCTTTTCCCATTCTGCTATTAAATGTTTAAATGTCCAGTGGTTAGGGTAAAATGTTCCAGATACTATGCTAACTATTATTTCACCTATGTGATATAAGGAAAAGAACCATAATTCTTAAACTGAAGTTAATGTAATCATCTTTTGCAAATGTTTTACCCCTGTTATGAGGAAAGGCTGAGAGACGTGGGTCTGTTTAGCCTGGAGAAGAGAAGACTGAGAGAGAATCTCATTGATGCTTATAAATATCTAAAGGGTGTGTGTCAAGAGGATGGGGCCAGACTCTTTTCAGTGGTGCCCAGCAACAGGACAAGAGGCAACGAGCACAAACTCGAACACAGGAAATTCTGTCTGAACATAAGGGAAAACTTCTTTACTTTGAGGGTGACTGAGCACTGGAACAGACTGCCCAGAAAGGTTGTGGAGTCTTCTTCTCTGGAGATACTCAAAACCCACCTGGATGCAATCCTGTGCAACCTGCTCTAGGTGAACCTACTTTGGCAACAGGGTTGGACTGGATGATCTCCGAAGGTCCCTTCCAACCCCTACCATTCTGTGATCCTGTATTGCCTGGAATAAAGAAATGTATGCACGCAGAATAAAAGGTGAGCTTGACTTGAAATTTCCTGGTTGCGTCCAGCTTCAGGCTGAAGAGGGATAGGAATATAACTTGAATGAATGTGAGGCGCCTTTTCTGGTCTTTGAACCACTTCTCTTTAGTTGTAGTTCCATAGTAAGTGGACAAATTTATAGGGCTTGTTTTGGAAAGTCAGTTTATGATCTGAGAAGCTCCAGCTGTGTTGGTTTGTGCAACTACACCTCATCTTTCAAATACATCAAAATGTTTGGCAAAGCTGACTTCTCAGTGGAGACGACTCTGCATTTTTATCAGTACTGCAAAGCTTCTGCATATTATTATTGAAATAAATTTGCCCCAGAAAGGAACAGAATTTTGTAACAAATCAGAATCCTGTCACAAAGTAGTTTAGTACTTAGCACTTCGCGAGACAGTATATGGTCTGCTGGTTCTTATTTTTAGCTGGCAGTATTTTAATATTTATATAAGAGGAATTTTTATAACTAAAACATATGGTTTCATTAATGCAGAGGGGACACAGCTTAGTCAAATGCTTGTCTGTTGATCCTACTTGTGACTGGCTCACTGATTCCAGTAATGATTTGCAAGAAGCAAGCTCCCAAATACCTTCAAAGTCTTACAATGTATTTTCTCTTTTTTTTGGTTCTATCGGAAACATTTAATGACCTCTGTCTGGCAAACCACCACATATAATTTCGGAGCATTACATCTGACTCCCGATCCTGGTGGCAAAATTCCCAGCAACTTCAGTATAAACAAGATTGCAGCCCAATTATGACAGGATATTATGGAAAATACTGTAGTACATTGAAATGGGAAAGAGGATTTTAGGTTGAAAACTCGTAAGTATAAAATTTGTATTTAGCCGTAATAGCTATGTTTAAACATTCTCTCTCCCCCATTCCCCCACATGAATGTTCTGGGGGGGTAAAGTCATTGCAAGGACTTGGATAACTGCATGTGGTCAGGAAGTCGGTTCCAGATTGTGTTCTAAAGCCTTACATGTAATAAGATATACTGCAGCTCTGAGAGTATGTTCTCAAGTGGAAAATCAAGCAATAACATTGAAAGTTAGTCTGTTGTTCTTTGTGGATTTTATTGCATTATAGAACTACACAAAAAGAATAAGAAAAAACCCACACAGCCATGCCCTCTCTAAGCAGTTCCTTGCCTATAATTTTTTTTGGGGGCGGGAGGGGGGGGAGAAGACGACTGTGAGGTTCAGTTACCTCTGAAATGCGTTGACCTTTAAATAAGAACAATATCTAAAATTTCACTTTTGCTGGCTAGAAAGTGATTCTCTTAAATTGATTTACAATAATGTTTGCAAAGACCAGGTCCTATTTCAGTGATAAGCAACACAACTTTAATAATGAAAGCATCTGCAGGGTATGTTTATACTCAGCAGAGGGATGTGTGTGTATAAATACAAGTATGTGTATATACTTGGTATTGTTTATTTATATACATGAGGATATGTTTAAAAAACAAACAACTTTCTCCTTTGTGAGGTCAGAATTTATGCGTAGTATTGATAAAATCCATCTGCATGGTGATGGTTTTCAGAAACTTCAAACAAATCGTGCAACATTAGAACTCTTCCACTCCTGCCCCCATCTTCTACACAGGCATCCTTCTGGGAAGCTCTTTTGCCTGCAATGTATACATACCTAACAATTCAGTGTTGTACATCATATAAGATTTTTATTCCATACAAAGGAAATTTTTTTTCCCTAAAAGATTAATCTTTTACATACTTAAGGAAGCAAGTGTAGTTTCGTCTTTATAAAGCATTTGTCAGTTATAGAAATGCCACTTCAAAGATAGTGTGTAACGATTCTTTATCTTTTTTGCTTGTACCCAGAATGTGACAACATTCTGGCTTTGGGAGTATTTGTTTTTTGGGGGGTTTGGGTGGTAGGGGGAGGGGGATTGCAGGTTTTCCCTTGCTGCTGCTGAGATTTTTCAGGGGAGGGATTAATATGGAAACACAGATATTCTTGTCCTGTCCTGTATCTAACCAGCCAGCATGTTTGACAGTGTTCTGCACGTTATGAAATCGTATCAGGAAGTCCCGTGAGGCTCAGCCAAAGATGAACTTTATGTTCCTTTAATGGCAGGAAGCAGAAGAAAAAGGAAAAGGGCATTCATATACTAACACTTCCCACTTCCAGCTGACTCTTTTTTCTTTTTTTTTTTTTTTCCCCCAGATGATTTAGTGGTGTAGCTACTTAATGACTTCAAATAGCACTAAAATAAACATCTGCTCACAGTACTTCCTAGCTAATATAGCCTATCAGCTCAATGATTCATGGCAGAGTGATTAGATTCACTTCATTACTGATGGAGTAACTGGGGGACTGTAGGCAAAGGTGTTTCCAAGAATATCAGGCAGCTAACATCAGTCTGATGTCTTGGAAATCCTGGACGCTTTTCAGTGGATTTGTTTTGGGAATCAGGGGGAAGAAGATTTGGCAGTATTTGTAGCTTCTGAGAAGCACAGGCAATAAATTATATGATGCCACTCTCAGTTTTTACAGTACTCTTTAGATTTTGGTCATCTTCAGAAGCTGCTTTTTAGAAAGAGCAAGCGAAGAGGACACTATTTCAGATGGGGAAGTGTCCTGGTGAATAAGGGCTAGGAAAGGGAAGGCTTCAAGATCTTCCCTCTTCCTGATCTGTACTGCCTGGGAAACAAGATTGCTTGAGGTTTGGGAAGAAAATGGTAAAGATATCTTTAACAGATGATTGTGCTTCAGTTCTCAGCACTCGTGAATGTTGGAGCCAATGCTTAGTTGGTGAAATACGCATCCTGGAAGCATAGATTTTGGGCTTTAAGTTATTGCTGTCAGATACTAAATGAACAAAACCAAAACATGCAGGTCAATGAACTGGTTGTTCTCTCTCCAGTCCCACAAGCAGGGAGGCCTTGCTCTCACTGAGATCCAGCAGGAGCTGGGGACTCCCTCATGGCGCTGCCTTTCAGGTCCCCTCTGTCGGTGTCCCCTGCTGCCTGGGATGGTGGCCGTGGGCCAGCTGCTTGTCTTGGATCTTCTTCCCCTTGCTCTTAATTTTTTTCTGGGAACATCAGTGCAGCTGAACCATCGCCACTGGTGGCCATGGGGTGCTCAGCTCTTCTGCCTGTGTGCAATCGCCATGAATCTCATTTAAATTGCCTTCATGCTGCTGCTGAAACTTACTGTCAAGCAGCTACCTACTTGTGCAGCCCTTGTGGATCTACTTGCATTTTCAGGCTTTCCCTGCTGAAGTACCTTGTACATGCCAAGCAGCGAAAGGGGCAGGCGCCCACAAAGGGCAGTTTACACAGCTGGTGGAGCACTGCTGAAGGCAGTATTGGCAGCCAGTTGGTTTACACCTTTTTTTACCTTGTGTGAGGTAACCCTTTCTGATACTGCTAACCAGATAAAGCCATGGTTTGAGTTGCTCAGTGATTCAGTGCTGTGGTATTAACTGGGAGTAAGAAGCAGAGTTACTGTAGGCGCCAAGGTGTTGACATTTGCTGTTGACATGGCTTACAACTATAGTTCTCCATCATCAGCAGGCGAGGAGGCCTGGAGGCTGTCCAGCTCCCCTTAGCTGACTTGTGTTGGCCTAACACTGCTGTCTTCTGATGCTGAGTGGCCCTCCTGCAGCTGTATCGGGAGCACATGTCCCATTTCAGATCGCACACACTCATAGGAAGCAAAAGCCAACCCTGGTTCTCCTTCAGGAGCGGATGTTTGCTGGGGTGAAGTAGTGATGGCAAGAAAAATTTTGTTTTCACTTGCAAGTTGCTACAGCTAAGGCTCTCTTCTCTCTATGTCTGTCATCTTTTTTCTTCCTCCTTCTTCTCTGTGTGATGATACTCTTCCAAGTGCTTGGACCATGTCATTGCTTTCTTGGTGGTGGTGTAAAGTGTGTGACTGTTGCAGTGAATTCATAGCTTACAATGGTTGGTTTGAGTGCGGTGCCATTATCTTGGGGGTTAGAACATGCTTGGGAGCCATGGGAGTGTCTTTTATTAATTTTAAGCCTCTAAAATGAAAGAAGCAAATGGTGGATTGAAAGGGAGTTCTAAAACCAGAAAGTAAAAATTGTCTTAGTTTTAGTTCTGGTTGTTAGGAAGCCCCTAGTTTTTCTAAACAGGAGACAGTGCTGCTTCTGCTTCATGTGTGTTTTCTAGTATGTTTTCTATCATGAAACTAGATGTAATTCTGCTCAACTTTGGCACTGAAAAGCAGAAAGCATAACCAAAACATGCTGGAGTACCTGTGCACCGTGACTGCTTTCAGTGGTTCCTAGTGTAGCTCTGAGTTGTGGGACAAACTCCCAGAAATGGTGCTTCAAGTTGTCTGCTGGTCATTACACGTTGTGTAACTGTCATGGTCTTAAAATCTGGTGGAAGAAGGTAGGCAGAAAGAAACCTAAGGGATGCTTTGTTGAATTAGCCAAATTTCAGTAGTTCTATCTGTTTCAGAAACAACACACAAGCAAAGCCCAAGCTAGTGTATTTTTGTTGTGGCCACCAACAGTGAAGTCAAATGTAAAGGACCTGCTGACAAGCCATATCAAAGAGTGAGTCACCAGTCTGCATCTGACCTGGATGGTTATTCACTTACTGCGCTGCAGGAAATGGCTTGACCTTCTAAATAATTAATATCCCAGTTATGGAGACCTGCAAAAATGTATGACAGCAGCTGAAAAACCTCCACCCCCAATATATTCTTCATAGCATAATTATTGTTAGGGTCATTATCTGATTTTTAGATCGTTTCAACTGTGTCTGCTTGCTATTTCTCCCTAGGAGACAGATACGGAACGGTATTTTATTTCTGGGAATAAGAATGTAGCCTAAAGATGTAGCACGTGAGAATGTAGTTGTCTTCAGTGCCACATAAACATTAACTTGATCCCTCCTAAGACAAATGTTTCTTGACAAATGAAAGTAGTAGTGCTCTAGTACAGGAGGTTTTCCTAAGGAAGTTTAGGTATAGAAAAATGTATTTTAATTTCTAGGCGAGAAAGTCCATATCTGCAAACTGTGGTGCCAGATGAACACTTGTATTTCCCCAAAGCTGAAATTTTTCAAGGCTGTTTGAAGGTTTTGCATTAACTCAGAAAGTAAATAAAAGAGAAATTCAACTAGCTTCACTAGCTGGAAAGTTAATTCCTTGTAAGTTTTATTGTCTGATGACTGTGAGCCAAATTGCATTCATGGGATATTTGCACTCATAACTGTGATATCTCTTTGATATATCTACAGAGAGTAATTTCACGATACAGTCAGAAACTTGGATGTTTGTGTGACTGGTATTGCAGGCACACAGGCACAACAGGCATCCTGGCGCTTAGTTTTTAATTGATAAAGTAAAAGCACAGTAGTAAAAAGCTTTTACACAGGATAGATAATCCCAGTTTATGCTGCATTATTAAACCAATAAATGTGAATGGGTTTTTATCATTTGACTTATTAATACATTTTTTTCTTTTAAGAACTAAAAATTCTGAGGGATTTATCATACCATATTTATTAATTCTATTCAATGAAAGATTCAAACTCGTGTTATAATGAAAATAAGGCACAGGCCTCGCAGCTGCCTTTCTGTAACAGTCTGGAATTGTTCCTTTGAGGCCATTCAGGTTTGTATGGGAATGTGTGTCCAATTTTAAAGATTATTGCATAGAGTATTATGCATGAATTTTGTTATCAAAAACACTGAAATACTTGTCAGAGTCATGTGATATTCGTCACACACGAAGGAACAGGCAGACACAGTATGTGTAATTGTGAGTTCCCAGTGTAGCCTGGGCAGGGAGGTTGCTCGGTGCCCTCCTTTGGAGAAGAGAGCTGTGCCTTCTCCATTAGTGCTTAAAAGCTCAGTTCTATTAAACACGAAGGTCATTGGGTGTCACCAGACTGAGGTAGGTATAAAATTGTCAATAAAAGCACTTTTGCTGGCTGAGAGTCATACCTATTAGCTGTCTTATAGCAGTGGTATATGCAGTCGCCAGCTAAGCCTGTTGTAAGCCTGGAATTAAATGATCTGATCCATAAGTATCAGATCCCCCTCCTACCACGCATAGCATCAAGCCCTTCCTTTCTAACACAATGCTTTCCTTCAGCATAGCTGCATGTTAAGTGTAAACTATGCCCTAAGATACTAGGATGTAAGCGCTGTATGGAAGTGCTTAAGATTTGCGTACGTGTACCCTGAACAGTAAAGGATTTGCCATAAGGTGTGGCAGAGAGGAAATCACGATATAAGCTGGGATTTTCCAGTCTGCTGAGCCTTATACTTCCAGACTTACTCATTAAGAGATTTATTATAAAAGAGCTAAAAAGATTTATCAAGGCTTATTAAAGGTTTATTAAAAGAGAGAGAAGTACCCTTCAGAGACGCTTACTCACTGCCTCTTCCCCTTCCTGTGCTGACTTTAAGGCACTGTTGTAAATAGCTGAGTGCACGATTGACGAGTGATTTGAAGAAGCCCCGTACTGGGCCCAAAACTGGGAAGGCAATTTTAAGGCTGGGATTGTGAAATGTAGCAAGTTTCTGCAGAGAACAAGGAGGTTTGGACTGTGGGTGCAATATGACCTTTCATTTCTACCCTAGGTGGGCCTTGCCCTGCAAAGGGTGCGATTTAGCCTAATGTGCACGCCTGGTAGTTGGGCAGGATTTGGTTACTAAGCCTTAGGAGGTAAGCATTATAAATCACGCTTCTTCTGGAAAATAACTTGGATACACTCACTTTTGTCTTTGGGTAGGTGCCAGCATGCAGGGAGCAAGAGAGAGATTATTACTTGTTGAGAAAAGTGAATGGCTTTACATATAAAACATGGGAACCCTCCAAAACTGTATGCATCTTTGCACTGGGAAACTACACACTCATGAACCCTACCCTGGTGTCCCTGGCCCTTCTCAAAGCAGTCCTTTGTGGTAAGCTGTTATGCTACTTCTTTAAATGGCAATTCTGTGTGGCAGACACTATATATATTTTTTTTATGCATCCAGCTAAATTCTAGATGTTAAAATAACTATATTTCTGGGGAGCCTCAGACCGGCTGAGAGTTAGAGCCATATGGGAAGAAAGGAGTGAGCTTGACTGAGTATATAGTTTGGGGATGGGAGGAGGGATCTTGGGAACAAGAATAGTCCCAGATCCCTCTCTCTTCACCCAGCACTGCTCTTTTTCAAAATTCTGTGTTAAATGAGTGGAAATCTGAAAAAGTGTTGCCTACTTGTATAACATTAGTCACGAAAGATACAGTGAGCATATGCCCTTGTCCCTTAATGCCATTTTAAACTGATAAAACAGCTTAGATATTGTTAGACTGCACACAGCACAGGAAGCTGAAATCGTTGTCCTGGCACTGTGTCCCAGGGCAAGGTGCGTTCTTGGGAGTATTTCAGGGTAATGATCTTTATGCTTGCTTTTTTATGGGTCTGTGTTACAGGATATGTGGATGTGGTCTTTGTGCATGTAAGTCTTTGATACGTTTGAAGCATGCGTGCTCTTAGACCAGGTGATGTGCTGGTGACTCGCACAGAAACCCCTAAGTACATGTGCCTGAGCCGACACACACTCCAGGCACCCGATGGAGACTGAAAGACAACTAGAATAGACTTAATAAATCTGGTGGAAAAATCTGTTTGAGGAGGGTCAGCATGGAATGGGCACTTCTTCCCAGAAGAAGTTAGGAAATTGTGAAAGCCAGAAAAAGCCTACTCTTGTAATTGGAGCCCTGGGACCTAAAACCTGGGAGGTAATGTAATTCGTAGCTCACTGGAGAACTCAGAGTCAACATAGAGCAAGCCAAGATGGAAGACTGAATTATCTATAAAACTGCCTGTGCAAAATGATTTGCTTTCTCCTTCCAAAAATGTAATAAACATATGTTAAAAATACAGTTTTTCTTTTATTCTTGAAACATCAGTGACTGAAACAAATCACTTAAAAATTCTCAGTAACGGGGAGACAGTATTGTTCTGGGTCTGCTATTTCGATTAGTTGAACTTGTTCTGTTCAAGAAAACTGTGAAGCCAGGAAGCTTGTGAAATAAATGTTAAGCCAGAATCCTCTTAGTTCCTGTTTAGATAAATGGTTGCTCTTTTAGGCTATTAAAAAGTGTCCAGAACATCAACTGTGCATTTACCATCTGAAGAGATTGGCAGTTAATAACTTATGAGCTTGAACTAAGAAGAGGTGAAAAGATAAAACTGTCCATCTGTGTCGATAGCCTTATGTCTTCTGATTTGTGTTCACAGTTTATATTTCCTGTAGTGTATGAGGACAGAAGTAGTTCACGTGCATTTCTAAAGAAATCAGAATATGCATGCACTGGAATGCCAAATATTAAAATATCACGGTTTGCTACTTACTATAACTAATCAATCCTGACCACTGCATATTTCTGAATCACTCACTGACATTTATGGATTCCTTCTAATAAGGTTTTTAGTGAAAATGCTGAGATTGAGATTAAACATTAAATATTTCAGTAATGTACATGTTTTAAAGTCAAGTCAGAATCAGAAAAAGAATGATGTACTGCATTTCTTTGAAAGGCTGACAGAGCTTTTTAAAAAATATTTTCATAATGCCTGATACCCTTGTTCTGCTCGTGCTCACAGTGGAGAAGGACAAGAATTTGAAACTGTTCCTCTGTCTATCCATCCTCTGTTACTTAGCCTACTGAAACCCAAGAGGTACTGTTGGTCTGATTTCCTGGATGAACAATTAGGAAAAATAGTGTCCATCTGTTGTTTATGAAAAATTTGGATGGGAAGATGCTGATTTACACATGGTCAGAGAATGGATAAACTTTTTTTGCAAGGGACGTCAAAGAGCAGCTGCCCAAGGAAGCTTTACACCCCAGCTAGTACTAGCCAGCAGCCTGTTGATGTTTTGCTACTTGGCTGTTGCAGTCCCTGCCATCTGGCGGACGGCAACACAAGTCAGTAGCCGGCCTGGGCAGCTGGGTGGGTTGCTCAGATTGTGCATGAAAATGTTAGTTTTGCATATGGGACCTCTTTGAGATACTGACAGTGATTCTGTGTTTTGCCTGTCTGACATGACACGCAGTACAGCCTCAGAGTCTGGCAGATGAGGTTTGCTGAAGAGTTGCCTGTAACTTACAGCGCCTCCAATTTTGAGGTGTCTCTGTGTTTTTCAAGCACTTGGCTTCAATGCCATTCACTAAAATGCAGTTATTTCTGTTATTTTTAATACTTCACATGCACAGTCTGAGAGCATGCTACCACGGAGTCTCAAACTCTTGTCATGATGCTAGAGCTTCATGCAGGGACTTGATTCTCGGTGCCTGTGCTGCAATACTATTGAAGGTAAATGGGAAGGTACTTTGTGTTTTCAAATTACAGACCACTTTTAATTGTCATTTGTCATTAATTTATTCCCTTTTTTTCCATTTTTTTGACTACTACCCTTTGCTATTCAGGATGGCCAAATACTAACAACCTGAGGCTGCCTAACAGCTGGAAGATGCCAGCGCTCCGAGACTTGATCATCTCCCCTCTATTTGGACTGTCTCTGAAGGCTGTGGAAAAGGCTTGGAAGCAGTGCTGACATTCATTGACATTAATTCTGAAAACTTAAAATTATTCTGGGCATACAGTGTACTTGTTATGCCTGGCTTGCGCCAGGTGGCATGAAGAGATGCAATTCAATGAGCCTGTTCTGTGAAAAGGTCACAAAATCAGCGTGTGCTTTCACTGCATACTAAAGAAGCAGGAAAACCTGAAGCACTGCCAAGCTGTTGCCTGCCTGCACCCTTACTACATGGTGGTACTGGCGCTGCTCATGTTTGTTAGATATGGTTCCTGCTGGCATTTCTGTGGGTTTTGTACCTTAATGTATACGTCCAAGGTTACAATTTCACCAGGACCTCAAGCAAATGTTCTCTGTTTCTCTGACTGACTAGAAATCTGATGTAGTGTTAAGTTTGACAATCATTTTGCTCAAGCAGTTAACTTTGAAGGTACTACTAGTTGTCTCTCCTTTCATGGGGACTGCATTGACACTTAAAGAAAATACAATTTGGATTTATTTGATTTGAAGTGTTTCAAATGCAGTATGGTATCCTCTGCTTTTACATGGAGTTGAAGGTGAAAAGCTGAAGTACTATTTTCAAGAGAGATAATAGTAAATTATAAAAATGTATAGCATTTTTAGGAATCAGAAAATAACAGGGCATTATACAGCAAGAAGCAGCAGAAATGTGGGTTATCTAGTCTGTCACAACATTGTTCGCATCAGACAACCTCTTTGAAATCTTTTACATTAATTCCTCAGTGAGCAGTGAACGTGGGTGTTTTCCCATTGCTTTTTGAAAGTGAATTGATATCACTTAAGGCAGTGCTGTTGTCTACTCAGGCTGCTCAAATGAATTCTACACCGAAGTTTAGATGGAAATTCTTGCCTTTCCTGTGGTGCCAAGGGATTTCAGCTAGTCAGTTTAGCTTTTAAAATATTTGTTCAATACTACAGAGCACAAAATCTCCTAAAGACTTGTGCTTCCTAGTGCAGATATACAACCAGCGTAGCTGGTGCTGTCTGGGTGAGCACAGTTTGGAGTCCGCATGGAGTTTCTGTGGAGCTCTGCATTTCTCACTTGAATTGGAGACTGTTGTCTGCATGAACAAACCCATCTCTCCTTTCCCAGACCACGTCCTGCTAGCCATCCTGACAACAGAAAGCTAACAAAATGAAACCTTATACAGGCTACCTACTTTTCTGTGTGCTCTGAGAGTTAGGGATTTTACATAAACTCCAAATTTATTTCCTGAATAATTCTTGCAGTAGAGAAACTTAAGGCCAGAGTTATGTTGAGGAATCCTGACCCTGTGGAAGGAGACCTAGTGGACGTGGTGGGCAAGGAGCTGAGCAGGTGTTGGCTGGACATTCTGGGGTGAGGGAGGCCGACTGCAGCCCAGGCTGTGTTAGTGGCAGGGTGAGAGAAGGGTGCCTGGTCCAGTTTGGGCTCCCAAGCACAAGGAAGACTCTGATGTACTACGTTGTTAGAGGGCTGGCTGGAGCAGCGACAGAAGAGGAGAAGCAGAGGGAGATGACTCTGCCTTGAGAAGGTGAAGGGAGGTCAGTGTTGCTGTCTGCAGGTACATGACGGAGGAGGGTACAGAGAAGGGAAGAGAGAGATAGAGAAATGCCTTCCCCCACCCCCCCAAGTGAGCATTAGTATATTGTTGACTGCTTTTGCAGTAGGCTTTTGATACCATGGGTAGCAGAATAAAAGTCTTGCCTCACAGGGATAAGGCAAAGGAAATGCATGCACTATTTTTTGCACCAATATAATTGCTAGAGGTTTATTTTGCTCCCTTCGAATTAAGGCAGCCTAAATCCCATAGCATCACAGCAGCTCAGTACCTTCCTCCTCCCTCATTCTACTCTGACTTTCCTTTTCTGTGTGAGAGAAAGAATTTCTATTTGCATTCAGGGGGACAGCCCATTCAACTTCCATGCTTCCAGGGATTCTTCTGGGTATGTGCTGTGTCCAGGCTGGGGCTAGCTAGCAACAGACATCCATATGGGAGGAATTTATATTGTCTGAGAGGCTTGAACACTGAAGTACTGTAAATGGTGTTTTTACACACTGCAGCTAATTCCCACAGTTTCCATTGCTTTAGGCTGTTGCTTCTGACGAAAAACAAACAGAATGGTCTGGGAGCTGAGGAATGTAGTCTGAAGCGCAGTCAGCACGTGGCCTCCACTGGAGTGTACAATTGGAGTCAGAAAGGGAGCTGTGTAATGCCTGTACAAAAGAGGGGAGTTCAGGCACGGTGCTCAGCGCTCCCTAATGTCAAGGCCGCAATTCTCAGAGGCTTTCAGAGCTTTAAGGGCCGAGAAGGGTAATCTGCTTCAGTGGCTGGATGCTCTACCCTGTCAGCAAACTGAAGTGACTCCTTGAAGACATATTCAGAGCAAGTTTCAACACTGAACCTGTAGAGTCAGTAAAGCAGTTTTCCAGTTATGAGCGAGTAAATGGAAATATTCACTACTGGGGAGTGTTTCCCAAATTTCTTACTGAAGCAGAAGATAACTCTGGTAGGGGACCGTAACTTTTTGGGAGCGTGCTGAGCAAGCACAGAGCTTTGTATTCTCTTAGGATGACCACATATGTAATAATGCTGCAGCTTCTCCTTTGTACTGCTGCCTGCCTTTTGCTCAGGCCCTCAGGTTCCTCTCTCTACACCTGGTCTTTCCTATAATCTGTTGCTTGACTCCCCCTTGCAATTTGCATTCTGCATTTTCTCATGAAGTGAAATGTATGCAAAGAAAAAAGTTTGGTTTGGACACTACTTAATAATTCTTCTAGTGCTCATGACGCATGGTTCCAAATGCTGATATTGATGATTAGCACATGTTTATCACACCCACAAATAATTTTCTGATTCTCACACTGGACAAACTCAGCCTTTTTTGAGGCTGCCCTTGCACAGCAAAATATCTTTCCGTGTGCAATATCTAGGAATTTTTCCTTAGCTAATGCTGCCAAACCTGTGGAAATGTCCTCTTTATTCTGCATTCTGTCAAACGGACTTACTGCGGTTTAACATAAAAACTAATTGAATTTTTTTTTGCCATGAGTTGCTGGTGAACATCAACCAAGTCATTCTCACAGTATCCAGTCACCTATTGCAAAGAATTAACAGTGGGGTTTTTTTGAGGAAACCCTTTCATATTTTACTTAGATGCAAAAATAACTTCGTGCGCTAAGAACTTGTTGCCAGTGCTACAAGGACCTTTCCATTCTTCCCTGTGTAAAAATGAAGACAGTCAAATGAAACTTTAGAAGAGCAAACTGTATCATCAGGGGAACTTCAAACAGTGCACATCTGCCTTTGGTTATTTGAGTGCTGGGAAATACAAGTAAACCTGCCTTGTTACCTAAAATGTCACACAAGGACCAGATTTTGTTGGGAAGCGAGTCATCAAGATTCAGTTGAGTTTTTGTGATCAGGGTTGGCTGGTACCTGATGATCAGTGGCAATAGCTTTTTCAGACCCGCAGATATCCAAAGACCTGCAGAATTTTCCTGATGGACATTATTAATGTGCCTGCCCAGTCTTGCAGAAGGCTGCTTATAGGTGAAGGCGACAGACTTGTGTAGTTCATAGAGCTTGAGCAGAGGTGCCTGGGTCAGCCCTGGGCCCGAGAAGGAAACCGGTTTCTGGGTAATAATGTGATGAATGTTTCTGAGCTATCTGGGAATGCCACAGCCAGCAGTCTCCCTTCACTCCCTGTGGGAAGGGCTGTATTTGCATGCGTGCACGTCAGCCATAGAGGTCAGGGGAAAGAAGCATGTGCAGTTTTGACTGCTTTTCCTCCTCTTGACTGCATTTTGGGAAAAGAAGGGGGGATATTTTGGTCGTATTAAGCAGATGAGATCTTACAGCTTAGTATTACCATCAACGCATAGGCTCTGATTTTGTGAATGTGACATGAGCTCCCAGCAGGACAGCATGGGCTTATATGACAAGGAATCCCTGGGGACAGAGTATTCAGTGCTCAGTATGTTTAGGAGTATTTCCCTTGTGAGCTGTAGCTCTTCTCATTTTGGTCATGGTATTTGGAAACTTCATTTGAGGTCACAGAGGTTCCCGAGCGTTGCCTGCTTGGGACAGTCAAATTGTTCCAGGGTGCAGTTGCCACATCACGGAGCAATCTCCATGTAGGGCTGGTCTTCTGTCCCTTTGTAGGGACAAACAGCAGAACCAAAAATATGTTGCACTGAGGTGGGAGAGTTTGTGTTTTATACTACACTGTCTCTGTATATGCATCTATAAAATCACATTCTAATTAGGACATGAGTGTAAAAGGGAATTCTGAAGAGGAGCAATGCCTTGCACATGTCTGGGACGTTGAGTCAGTAGTAATTACGCTTATGAAGTTACTAGTTTTTCAGTTGGTAAGTTCCCTCTCAGGAAAAGAGGATCCTGGTTTCCAAGCCCTTTGTCAGTGCTTTCCCTGTCCCCTCGCAGCAGCTGGCTGACCACCCTCAACACACCTGGCTGCAAACTTACTCTGTATACAGGGGGATTGGGGTGGGGGGTGTCCAGTCTGGAAATCCTGCTGAGAAAGTGGCTGACTGCACCAATGTAGTTCCAAAGTGCATGAACCTCTATTTGTGATGGCATTACAGAGCGTGAGCCTGAAAGTCAGTCACCAAAAACCTGAGTACATCTTCTTCTATGTGCATAAAATAAATTTTGTAGTTTTACAAAGTTAATGAAGACACAGAGCAGGTCAGGGACAGTGGTATGCTCTCCCCTCTGGCAGGTCTGTTCCCAGAACTGCCTCAGCTGTGGAGTTGTCATGGCAGGCCATGCTAAACTCATCCCAAAAAAAAGGCGAAGCTGTCTACTTGGAGACGCATTTTTCCCATAAGCCCTAGACTTTTAATCCTAATAACTGTAAACAAACCCTGACCTGGAAAAATCTTTTCATTTTCTTTTTTTCCCTTCAAGTGTGGGAAGAGAAGTCCCACTCCTTAACCTTTGCACAACTGCATATTAGTCTAACTTCGTACTTATCATGACCTAGTGATTTGGAAATTGCAACTACACTTAATTTGATTTTTCTTCCTACGTTTTTATGTTATATTTTTCTTGTTTCCCCTAGTTGTTTTTGGTTCAGTGCTGGTTCATTAAACTTCGGTCACAAATACCAGCTGGAGGGCACACAGCTTATTGTTATTTTAGCTAATCAGACATTTGTAGATCAGAAGGGGTTACTGCATGCGCACAAGAAAACTAGGGCTCTCTCCTGTTGTTCCTTCTCCTTCGTGGGAGGCTTTGGCCGATCGCTGTTTTCTGGTCATTTTGGCCCATCGGGATACGTAGTCTTTAGAAAGCTTAACATAATAATACTCTTTTTTTCTGATTCAAAAATCTGTGCCATCCTCTCTTCCCTGCTGCTGCTGTTGTCCCTGCGCAGTGTTTTGGAAGTTATCACGGGCATACTAGCATGTTAGAAGGCATCTTATGTTTTGTTGTGTTTTCAGGCAGCAACAAAAATCCAACTACTGCATCTGAGATATGAGAGAGCCAGTAGATCCATGCTTGGTCATATGTTTATTTTTTCTCTTTTATCACTTAATTGAAAAAAAAATATAGAATTAAATACATGTGAGAAGAAAATAATGTCTTTCATTACTGTGAGAAATGCTTGTAAGCTGCAGTTAAACTGTCAGACAAAATGGCAGTAGTTTGAGTGATCAGCAGCTGCCACGAGCTTTGCTTTAAACCATTAAGAGCAAATGTTCAGATCTCAAGAGATGCTTTAACCTTCCCTCAGCAGAAATGTTCTGGGAAAATCAGAAACTTATGCTGCTTTAAATTAAAAAAAAAAAAAAACAAAAAAACAAAAAACAAAACAAAACAAATTGAGTTATGGGTTATGATGGGCAGTTGACACACATATTTTTTTAGGGACAAAACCCCAGAGGTGCACACCTCTCCAAAGAGGGAAGGAGGTGACTTTTTTTTAATCAAAAGTCTTCCATTTGCTATAGGCTCCGCAAAAAATGTTCATTGTAAGTGTAATATTAGCAAGACTGATTAGCTGATACCTTGAACTCCCTGTCACCGCAGAGCATAACATCTTTTCCCGTGCTTATGTTTAATTGCTGCAAATCCATCAGTTCCCACGGCTTGTTACAAATTCTTTCCATAAAATTGCTGATTCCTGGAATTCAAGCTATCAAAATTTGCATCTGTGAAAGTAATGAATCTTACATCATAATAAATCCTGAGTGATTTGAGAACACTTCCTTAACTTGTTTTCCATCTTTCAAGTTTTCTGGGTTTTTTTTAACTTTTTTTTTTTTTTTTTTTAGAGCTCTGCTATCCCATCTGCAGGCAATATTCTTTTTTCTGAAGACTTTATCACTTAGATTGGAAGGACAATGTCATCTAAAACACAGTTGGTGTTTTGTTACTTTGTTTGCAATAGAAGCGTGCGTTCTTCTTCAAAACTTTACATGAGTAAAAATATTTCTATAGGCCTTTCAAAGTCATAATGGAGAAATTTACAATTGTGAAATTCTCGTGACCAGCATGTGCAACCTGAGTGTGCTGACACTGTGCTGTAAGGGAGCAGACTGCCTTCACTAAGCTTCAGTGGCTAAATTTGAAGAAAAGTGACAATAGAAACTGTGAACAGCTAAATGATATTTCAAAGTTTTTTTAATTGTACCAGACATTATTTTTAATAGAAAAGGTAACTTTGCTGGGGATTATTTAAATAATGTGATAGATGGTAATTTAGATTATCTCTTCACATTCACATTGCTGCAATGTAGATATAAATACTGAAAATTCAGTAGCGTAGTGGCTTCCAAAGGATTTGACTGCATAATCAGATCACTCTACAGCTGAGCAGTCTCTAAACCCCAAAGTTCGATAGACGTCTTGCTCCTCCAGAGCATATGTACCAAACAAGGAAAATCTTAGGAAAAATGGCCTGACTTCTTTCAGAGAAACACAGTGGTGTGCAGATATGCTTGTTCTTTCTGTGAAGTAAAACAAGACGTCCCTGAGAGGTTACTCTGTCCTGTATTGATTTTTTTTTCCTTCCCCTTAAAGTAAGTAAGATCAACTTGAGCTTTCTAAAACTCTTAATGGAAATCTTTTTTCCAGACGTGAAGAAGGTGTTTAAATGGGCTTCCAATTAACAAAAAAGCCCATTACTAATATCAATTAGCTAAATACCCGTTGAAGTAGTGAAAAATCAAATTAGTATCAAGCCTGTGAATGTATTATATTTCCTTCCCTTATCCAGCACAAAGCAGGTGGTAGTTCAGATGTCTTGATAACTGCAGACCTGTGAGGGATCTCCAGCAGCAAGTCACTTAACTGAGTAGCAAAGCAGAACTGGTTCTGTGAGTCACCCTAATGAGTAATGAGTTGCACAAGATAACACTGGAGAAGCAGTGAGAATGTATCGGCTAAGTGGGGATGGGCAGTGTTAAGGTACCTGGACTGCCGCTGGAGTACCCTGTTGCCCATTCTCCACTTGGCAAGGTGCTTTTCCTCTCCCACCGTTTGGGAGCAGAACCTGCAGTCTCTCCTTGCGCCTGCATTTGGGGCACCTGCCCTTTCCTGGCTCCTTCATGAGGCTCAGCCCTCCTTGGACTGACAGTGGTGTGTGCATCCCCTGCACCCGGGAAGATACCGATGGTTTTTAGAGCTATAGGGGTATGTTAGAACCCTTTCACAAGGCATTTGCTTATCCTGTACAAGATCGAAATAACGTAATGATGAGAGGAGTGCACTGTAACATATGCTTCCCTACACTCATGTCTTCCTTTATTACTCCCAGTTATGTACACTATACATTATCCAAAGAAATTACTGCTCAGCTATTTCCCAGCAAGGGTAATTCCTCTGTTAACAGACATTGATTCAGACGGTCATCCCTACATCAGTGCTAGGACAACTGGATGCGCATCTGCTTAGAAGAACTATCTTTAACTCTGTTATTAAATTAGCAAACGAATAATAGCTTTAGAATATTTTTGAAAGAATAGACTATACAGGGAGCAAAACTGGGTACCATGCTACTTACTGCAGATGCATAATGTTTCAAGTGATCCATCTGCCCTTAGTGCAAATAGGTATCACATTAAAATGGAGGGAGGTTACATTTGTAATTGGTCAACATTTATCTTTTTCTTGAAACATTTACGGTTCTTGAAATATTTATAGCCTTTTATGCTTAGAAGCAAGTAGAAAATTAGTGATTGCACAGAGTCTTAGTTTTTTGAGTTAAAAGTACACAGTTGTGTTCTGTAAACTTGAAAATGAAGGAATAATTTACCAGCTGTCTTAGAGAGATGTGGGCATCTCAGCATGACCTCCAGTTTTTCTGCAAAAAGGTACTCCATCCTCTCTAAGAGCTGAGTACAGTTGGATTTTGTCATAAAGTAGCTAAGAAAAAGTGCTTAATAAAGAAGGAATGACTGCTGGTGAAATGATGCATGGACAATAACCAGTCCCTAATTCATCGGGAAACTTACTACATAGTCATTTCCTTTATATTGGCCCTTAGTGCATTAGCTTTGAGCAGAAAAAAATTACTGTGCATAGAGGGCACAATTAGGGGATCCACGATAGGAGAGTAACGAGTAGTCTGTGAATCCCCAGCCTGTGTCTGGAGCACTGACTTGCTCCCTTATGGCAATGGAGCAGGGTTGGACCAGCCTTTTAGTCCTGCCCTTTCATGTTTTAATCCACCTGCCTGTGAACTGCTCATCTCCAGGCTCCCTCAAGATGAAACTCTTTCCTGGGCTGAAAAGAAATATTTTCTATCTAAATGTCTAAAGATGTCTAAAGACATCCATTATGTGTTTCCTTGTATGAACTAATAGTTTATTTCCTCTTTTGTTGCATTGTGGGCATGGTAAACCCCCCACCTGCTGAAGTGAAGGGAGGCTACGGCCAAACCAAGGCAGCTCTGATGATAAGCAACATCTTAAAACCCAAGTGTGAGAGAACCTTCAGAAGGAAGCGGCTCATTCAGCACTTCTGTGTTTGCTTATGATTTGGTTTGCATACTGATAAACTGAAGTGATGGTAACTGAGTTTGCAAAGCTCTCTGAGCAATTCTTGTGGAAGACAGGTAATATATCTGTTAACATTGCTTTCATAAACTATAGTTGTTCTCATCGTCTCGGAGCATCTCAGATTCAAAGAGCTTTTGCATAGAATCACAAAAATGAGAAAATTTGCTTACTCAGCCTGGAATGGTCTTTGCTCAAACAGGCAGGTCTCTGGTAAGAGAGGATTGCACTTCTGCACAGTGCCTCCTTTGCAACTTGACAGCCCTGACTGCTTCTTTTGAAAGCCCCTTGCCCTTCTTCATTGTGTGGCTGACCCTGCAGCATTCCTGTGTGCCTCTGGCTCTTTGAACAGTATTTTGAGATAAAACTATTCACTGTGATACATTCCATATTTTAGTCTTTGGAAGTGTGACTTCCCTAGCTAGAAAATAAAATGTTACCCCATCAAAATGTAGTATTTTCTTACACCACTTCAGATGACCTGCTCCATAAACAGAGTGTGGGGTCACATTCGCTTTAAACAGTTGTGTCGTCCCTTTGACATTGCTGGCAATTATTTTGCCTTCATCGGTAACTGGGTTGCTTTTTGTAATGCAAACGTTTCAAAAGCATTTGGTTAATGTGGTTCAGTCCCTGGGCAGAAGCTTTCTGGCACCTCTGCCCTCCCTTGTCCACATCTGCTCCTCACAGAACGGGTTGATCATGAGCAGATTGCACCTCTGGTTTGGATGCCAGGGTGCTCGGCGAGACTCTTCTGTGCATCTGCAGATTTCACTTTGCCATGGACGCTCCTGATGCCACCAAAATGTGGATTATGATACAGGCCTTCCCTTGTCTTAGCCAAGCAGTCTCCAAGTTTGTTTTTCCTGTCTGAACTCATGACTGCAGTTTTTCATGGGAATCCTGAACAGATAAGATGAAAGAAAAAGTGGAGAAAGGCCTATTTAAAATCAAGGCATGCTTTTCAGCATTAAAGGTTTTTCTTCTTCTGAAACCTTAAAAAAGGCTGCCTGTAATGATATGGTGTTTTCTCAAAGCAAACCTCTTTTACCAAGAAACTTGGCTTACTCTGTCCTGTACAGCAGCCAAAGGAGAGGTAATATTTACCAGATTTGACATGAGAGATCAGTAGGAATGTAAATAGAGTAGTCCTTCAAAAGGCACTGTAGTCAGAGCAATCATCCTGCAGCTTTGACAAATTTACAAACATCTGTTCTGGTGCCATTTCTGCTGTACAGACCTGCCACTAACCATGGAGAGGAAAGGGTTTTAATTAAATGAGCAGACTGACATGTTAAACTTTGGTAAGATTGTGCCATCTGGGTGGGTTATATTTGTAATTCTCTCCACAGCTTCAGCGATGCCTGGGTTATTCTCAGGAAGATGCAGTGACCCTGGGTTTACTAAGCCAAAGTATTTGTAACAAGATGTATATTGCAGCACCCCATTTCTGAGCTGCATAATTTTTCTCTTACAACTTTGGTTTTGCTATTAGGTCTTGTTTTACTAATGCATCGCTACCTAGTGCTAACCACAACTGCTACTGTAGATTTCAGGTAGTACAGGATATATGAAAATTATGTATTTACCGTAACTAAACCTCAGTCAATAGATAGTGTGGGTCACAGATTAAGAAATGTTTAAGATGTGCCTTAACCAAGACCACATTGCTGACACTGTCTTGGCTGGCTGCTCCCATTCCTCAGGGTGGAAGAACAGTGTGGCTGGTGGAGGAGGCGAAGTCTGATGCTGGGGAGCTACTGCCAAGAAGAGAGTGGATTTTAACTGGCCGTGTAGCATGGGAGGCTGTGCAGGAGCTGCCTGTGTGGCTGTGGCTGTGCAGAGAGGTGGCTGTCCACTGGTACAGCCACTCTTGGTGAGGGTTCTGGATAGGCCAGAACAGCCATGAAACGGGGATTAGTGAAAAACCGCATTGTTCGTCTATTTATTCCCTGCTAGCAATGTGTCGCTGGCATACAAAATAGTCAGCTCAAGAGCAGATTGCTCTTAATTGACATGGAAATTGATAAGTAAAATTTTTCAGTGCTTTAAATGCATAATGTGCTGAGCGTGTTCAGCTTAAGCTTTAATATTTGTCATCCCTTCAACTTTTAATAGATTACAGCAGGGTGTTTAATATGATGAGATGTGGCTATAAGTAAAAGGCTTTTATAGGTTCAGAAAAAATCTGTATACACTTTACTTGTGTAGGCAGGTTCAATTCCCAGGAAGGCCAAGAGGGAAATCAATTGATAATTTTAATCCAGAATCAATTTTATTTAAGTTTTCGAGATGTGCTGATCCAACTTTTTCATGCAACAGTGTTTCTACTAAAGCCACAAGCACACTGTGGCTGCTGTATTACTTGAATTGGACTCCTCCTTCTACAGAGCTGAAGTAACTAGTGAACAGATAAAGCCTTTTGGGAGCTGGTACTGCCATATTGGTATTGGCCTATTTAAGCTCAGGTAACAACTTATCTATCTGCCAACACTCTTATCTCTGAGTGAGATCATCTTCTTTCTGCTCCAATATATGAGCTGATGCTAAAAGGTGGTGTTGCAAAATGCTGCCTGCTTCCTGCCTTTTCAGCTGCAGGATGGTGTCTCAAATGTTGCGGGAACCTAAAAGGAAAGGATTTGTCAGGACTTGTAGAGATTTAAAGGTCTGAACGACTGCATGGGAGGCTACAGCTAAAATCTAGTAGTCTGGGTAGAGTGCAGGAAAACAGTTTCAGACTCTGTCTTCCCTGATAATGGCACTTGGTAAAAAGAATACTTTTTCCTTTAGTTTTTATGTATACAGTTTCTTCAAAATACAAAAACTAGGAACTAGGTTGTCTTTGACCAGCTAGGCCACCTTTTATCCAAGAGGTAGCAAGCTTCCTGGCAAGTGCCCATGACTTGCACTGGTTTTTGTCTCATTTTTTGTGTAATCACTGTAACTGCAGGAATTTGTTGAGCTGTTTCAGTTTGTTTGAAGGAAAGATGTCAACTAAGTCAGGTGTGTTGGTAAATCCTGATGATGCCAGACTGTAGGTCATCTAGTACATGGAAGGACACTGGGAGTTTGTAAGTGCTGTTAGTCTGGCTGTAATACCATACCTGTGTATACATTTTGTCTGGATAGGCTTTAAAAAGAAAGCAATATGAGCATCAAATGAAGAAGTCATGTGCTACCAGATGTAGGTATAAAGCCAAGGAAGGGGGTAGAGAAGGATACACAAAATAAGGGAAATTTATGCTTCTGATAGCGAGTGCACATCTGCAGTTTGGAACATGCTGCATTTGGAGTATTAATGAGAAATTAATGTATGCTTTGGAAGTACTCTTAATCCAGTTGAAATTGTTTAAAGGATTTTTACAGGACATAACATACCCTGTGCATCGTAGTGTGTCTCATGGTTGCCCTCACTGTGCAACTGCAGCGGTTGGAAAAGTTTTCATTATTTGTCCTTCAGTAAATAATACTGGCTGTTTCCAGATGTTATTAAACAGGTATGTCTCCTGGTGTGATAGTGTGTAGAATACAGACATATAGAATACCTGAGCCAAGGCTTTGTGGGTGCTTGTACTTGTGGATTGTGTATGTATGTGTTTGTCACATGGGGAGAATGATCCTCTTTAACACAGAGCTGAGTTTGATTTTGCATAGTTCCTCAAAGTACCCAACATGTTTGTAATAGACACAGGTGAAGATATAGCAGCCTTCAGGGTGTTTCAGCTTCTTGGCACTCCATAAGGATTACACGTTTGGGGTGAAAGGGAAAAGAAATCATGCTTTATCCCTTTAGAGAAGTGTGCAATTGAGGGAAGTAAAGGAAAAGGTTATCCAAACAGTGTAAGACCATGCTGAGCTTGGAAGTATATTGGATTGGTTCAGGGGTGATTACAGTATAAAAAGTCACATTCTTGCTTCCCAAAGGAGGAAGCAAAACTGCATCTTGTGTTCATGTCCACAGGTGTCAGGGTTGCAGTGAACCTGCTGCACAGGTTAGGGAAGCACAGCACGGTGCAAGGCTCTAATGAGCCCTGTCAAAGTAAAAGGCCCATAAATATCATTGGAACTGTGAATCTATCCCCAAGCCTCTGTTTGTGTGTAAAATAGATCCTTCACGGAGTGCTGGCAACAAGCCTACATGTTTTCTGACAGGGCTCTCTCTCAGCACGTTTTGATCCTGCCCTTTGGAAGATACTCATAACTTCTTTCTTCTCTAGCCTGGACTGACCAAGAAATTACAGGGTTTTGAGTAGCTGCTAAAAGTTGTGTGGCGAGTGTGACAGCTCAGCTCCAACAGCCAGCAAAAATGGGCCATTCAGGTAGGAGGCTCTTTGGAGTGGTAAACGCTGGGATTCCTCAGGGATGCCCACCCCATACTACAGCTGAGCAAGCTAAATTGGAAATAAGATCACGGCTATCCTCTGTGCTTACTGCAGAACAGGGGTGTGTCTGTTGAGGGCATCTCTACCCTGGGCAAAGCAAATATGTAATTTGTTATTTTTAGCCTAGTTAGCAATGGAGCAGCAGTGGTGGAGTGAGTAGTCGCAATGGCTGGGGAATGAATGCATTACATTTCTGTTCCTGGAGCTGCCTCTCTCAGGTCTGTTTTAGATATTTCACTGTTGCCTCAATACATTCGTTTCACCATCTGTGGAAAGGGGATAAAAATATTTATCCACTTACTGAAGCCTAGAGGAATAATCTGTTTATGTTTATGGAACTCCTTTCTCAAACATATTTTATTAGCATTAGCCATAGGAATAACTGTTCTCTTGACTTAGTCCCCAGAATACAGTAGTTAATACCCAGTAGGCCCTTATGATTTTAGGATTTACCTATGAGGGATATAGAAGATTCACTACTCTTCTTTTGTCTCTGCTGATAAACTGCACAAAAGCACTTTTGTGGACAGAAGTGAGATTTCTGCCTTCTTACTGTGTTTTCCCTTGACCTTTTCTCAAAGTTAGAGCAATGCAAAGTACAGAAATTTAGCTTTACCTTCCAGCTTGCTGTTGAGTCCATGTTTTTGGAATAGCCTACTGATCCTAGCTGTCAAATTGCAGCTGATGTGTCTGTGTGTGAGTTGGGAAATGGTGGTACACAGCTAATTCTTGCCCTGTCGCTGCTTTCCTCTCCTGGAAGCTTTGGAATAAATGTAAGCTTGCATTACTCCATGCCCTAATGGGAAAGGAGCAGTGTTTGATCCCTTGACAGAGACCAAGTTAAACAGGATGAGACAGGTCTCTTCTGGGATCGATACTGTAATTTAGGAAAGCGACCAGGGCCCATATGCTTTATTTGTGTATTATTAATATTTCATACATTAGCTGTAAGTCACAGTTTTCTGTTGGACCTTTGAAGGTCCCACAGACGATCTAAAAAGACATAGCACTTTTGAGGCAGCGTGTTTTCACCTTCTCAGCAAAACGGTGGTTGTCAGCATCTAATGTAGCATAGCCCAACAGAAATGATAGTATTGCCAAGTGTGTCTGAGATTTGGCAGGTAACAGAAACAATACTCAGAAGTTTGAAGCGAGCGGAGACTCAGTATGTCTCTTCTTCTGTAAGTCTTTCTGTCCAGAACAAGAAAAGATCATAGGACAAAGTCAGAGTCCATCCTCCACATGTGCCCTGCCCTTGGCCTCTTTTATTGAGCTGGGTATAAGAAGTGCTGCTGATTACAGTTATTTTTATGGTGATGCTTCTCCGGCAGCAACAGGAGTGAAACTACCATCTCATTTCAGTGGAGCTGCTTCTCAGGTGTCAGGCTGTGGCAGGTTTCAGTCATTTCAGACCAGGGTTGTGTTTGAACTGATGACCCAGGAAGGAACAGCTTTAAAGAGTTGGATTCATAACTGTGATATGGCAGATGAACTGTACTACCCTGGTGGCACATGTCACTGAGCTGTTGGAAAAATTGCTGGGAAACAAACCCTGTAACTTGCAGGATGTGCTATCTGTGTTTCCCAAAGGCAAAGAGTTTGAGAAGTTTTGTTTTCTGTGTAAGAGCAAGTAATGTGCTTTTCTGGCTCACCTAGAACGTTATTTTTCATGGTGAAACCTCAAAACCGTGTTAATCTTCAGAACCTCTGCTTATTTTCTGATTTCCTCTCTGGATTTTAAACCAAGACAGTGCTGTCACGAGCATTTCACTGGGATGCAGAGGGAGACAGGTGGAACAAGCATACGGCCACGTCTCGACATATATATGACTTGATTTTGCTTAAGCACATGAGGTAGCAAAGTCCATACTTGGTTACGTCAGACAAGATGTTAATGGGGCATGTAAATAAAGTGCCAAGTTACTACTACAGAGAATATACTGGAGTATCCGTCTTGTCTCATGTGCTTTCCTTGACTCAAAGTTGACGTGATTGTGTAATAAGTTTTGAATCCACATCTAAGCTTTCTGAATTCCCCATTTAATTAATAAAATTGTGTTTACTCATTTTTTTTTAAACCAAGCAAACCAACCAAACAGCTGCTGTTTGCTTATGTCAAGAAGACAGATGCATCACACAAACACCATACTTTCCCAAGCATCAAAACTGAAAGTAAGTTAATGTCTGCAGTGCAATTTGCGTATAAATCTGTGTTTATGAACCTGTGCATTTCAAATGTAACAAACAGATAGAAGAGGAAGATAGAAAAGATGTTGTCCTTATGGATTACAACAGCACAATATTTTTTTCCTGATATTTTTTTCCAGACCTGCTATAACATTTCTCATGTGTCCTGTTCCCCTTAGGAGTAAGGTTTCTCTAAGCTGCAAGGCAGAACAGCAGCCAAAAATGTAACTGGGCAAGTTAAATGGTTGTGCAGCTGAGAGCCCTTCACATGGTACAGCTGACAGAAGCTTCCATGAGAAGATAGTGGCATGTCATATTCAGAGTTATTTGGGCATCCCTGTGGGCTGCGTGAATATAACCAACTCAAACCCCAAATGCACAAACATGTGGAGAAAGACTCATTTCTTACATATCAGCTGAATTGGATTTGGACTGCAGTGAAGTTGGAAGGAAATGGAGGAAAGCACTCAGGAAGATTTATTCCTGTGTTAGAATATGCAAAACCAGATGGTGCATCTGGATCTCACAGGAAATAATTTCTGTGCCTGATTCTCCTTTTCTGTGATTCTAATCTCGTCTCCCTCTTGATATGTCCTTTAGTTTGCAGTTACAGTTGTGCATGTGACTGACTTTTCACCTACCTGTGGAACATGTATAGCACAGTTTTATCCAGCAAAGTAATTGAAAATCAAAGCTTCTCATAGGAATGTCTAGTAATGCCTATCATTGTCATGCTGCTTTTAGTAATTCTGAGGGCCAAGCTGACAGCTTTACTTTCAATAGAAATTATATTATTGACAATGAGAGACTTGCTGATAATGTGGAAGGCAGACCCAAATCTGGACATCCCTACATTTTCTAGGAGCTTTTAACAAAGAACTCGAAGTGTTCTTGTCACACTAAATTCCCTTAGCAGTTGGAGATTGATGGGTATTTTAAAGATTCCGCTCAGTAGTATTCTGTGAGTACCTACACTGCTTAGCTGTCTTCCTTCATACCTCATTCTTTAATATATATGTGAGCATATTATAAACATATGTCCTAAAACACCAGAGATATGCTGGACAGCTAAATTTACATTAGTATATGATCCTTACAATTCACATTTCTGGGTGTTGCTGCCTTTTCACATGGGTGTAGACCAGCTGGCACCTCTGTAAGGGCTCCTGCCTTAAACTACTAAAACTGAAGGAAGACACTAAAGTCCCATTTAAGCACGCACTATGAAAAAAATCGGTTTCTGAAGTCACGTGAAGTATCAAAAATAATTCCAGTGTACGCAGTTACAGTCTCTCCAGTAATAACAAAGGATCATTTCATTGGGATGTTGAAACGTGAAGCAAATACTTTTAAGCGGCAGACCCCGAACTGTAGAGGCAGAGCAGAAATTACTAAGCAGTTGGTTTCATCAGGTAAGAGATGTAATTTGTTGCTGGTGATGGTACTAAGGAAGAAGGCGAAATGTCTGGCAAAACAGTCCCCCTCATCTCGGTGTACTGGCAGGAGAGGAAAACTTGTTAAACAATCTGGACACAGGGAGCCGCCATCAGAGTCGTGACATTTGCAGGCAGCAAAGTTGATAAGTTTCCCATCTCCCTGTCCCTCCCCTTGTTCCCTGCCCACCTACACACACAGCTGCTCCCTGCCCTGGCGGTCCTGATGTCAACCAACGTCCAAAAACTTCAGGAACGCAGCCCCACACTGTTGCGGCCAGTGCTGGGGCAAATACAGAAACATGTGCTGTTTACAAAAGATCGCTCTAAATATTCCCTGGTGCAACAACGTGCGGAAGTGTGAGACAACGAAGGGAACAGAGAGAGATTTCTTGCCTTTTCCATTAACTGCAGGAAAGGTGGAAGGGTATTTATACTGTAATTTTTACTGAGGGAATTCGGAAGTTGAGAGCGTGATCTTTGATGTAGTGCACCTTGTGAAGCTGTTGAGCTTAGGTGAAATGTATAATTCACCATTCACACACAGAAATGGTGTTTATCATCTTACTGAATGGCTGTGCTTGATCAGGAGCCATAACTCCTGTGCTTTAGAAACTTATTTTTAAAAAGCCCTACCCTCCAAAAAGGCTAAGGTAGCCTAAGTGTAACTCACTCTTTTGGTTTTACGCAGTGTGAAGACTCAAGGTTGTGATTTGGACACTGAATAGGTTTTAAGCATTAGTTGTGTGCTTGTTGGGGTTTTTTTGAGTTACCAGACCAGTCCTTCAGAATATGGAATTGCGTTCTGTATCGCGCTTTACACTTTTCACTAGTGATTAATATTTGGTGGTGTTATCTTCCATAACTCATGCTCCCACAGTATCTACCCTGTTCCTTATGTGTAAGGTGTAAATACACACACCCAATTAGAAAGCTGTTGGTGAACAAAAGCAGCATTGCTGACCTACAGAAAACTGCAGAGTCCACTTAGCTAAGGATTCAAATATGACTTTGCAATGTTAATGACCCATTCTGTTGCTTTTGATAGTTTTGCAGATGTGCAAATTGAGGCATCATAGCAAATAAAAGCAATAACTTCTAAATTTGTATTGGCAGCAGCGATTTATCTAAGTGGGGGTCACTTGCATTGAGTCTTCACCTTTGAGCCCTGGGCAGAGCAAGTGGCCAGGGAGCTCTGCAGGCTCGCAGCACAGCTTTCCCCTGGGTTTCTTCAGTGCTCTCCAATGCCCAGCTAATTCACTTAGGTGCAGTAACAGAGAGGATTCAGGCTAATCCCAACTTGTAATGAGGAATCCTACAGCACGAAGGTTTAGAGGTTTTTGTCTCAAACGGTTAAAAAACAACCACTGTTTTCCAGGTTATTCTTGGGCCCAGAAGGTGGCTGTTGTTCTTGCTCATATGCTTTTGACCAAACTACACAGTAGTGGGCTGGCTCCCAGCCAAATCCATCTTGTGGTATGTCCCGCCACTATATGGGACCACTGTGCTCTGAGGGATTTACGTGGATGTTCAGAAGGAATTTTCTCAGGAGGATAGAGAGGTTTAACCTCAGCGTTTCCAATGACAGATGCCACATACTTGCTGTGATGTGGTTCAGCTGCCAGCAGGGCAGTGGCAGTAGCAATCTCATCGCGAGTTCAGTACTGAACTTCTCTAAATCTTGGCAACCACAGTCCTGTATTTCCACTCTTCTTTCCCTGTGTAGTGTCAGCCAATGTCTGACTCCTCTGGCAGTGGCTGCCGGTTGAATACTTACATCACTGGCTCACTGTTAAACAGGAGAGGTGAATTAGTCACCAACAACACTGAAAAGGCAGAGGTTCTCAACACTTTCTTCACCTCTGTCTTTACCAGCACTGTTGGCCTTGGGGAAAAAAAAAATTCAGGTTGATGTAAACACAGACCCACTGCCAGTGAAGGAAGAGTTGATACGCGATCTGTTACAGGAGCTTGACCCCCTACAAATCGATGGGCCCTGACAATGTCCACCAAAGGGTGTTAAGAGAGCTGGCTGACATTGTTGCGAGGCCACTCTCCATAATCTTTGAGAAGTCATGGGGACATCAGGGGACATTCCAGAAGACTAGAAGAAGGCTAATGTCACCCCATCTACAAGAAGGGCTTAAAGGAGGACCCAGGAAATTACAGGCCCATCAGTCTTACTTCAATCCCTGGGAAAGTCATGGAACGAATCCTGCTGGGAGCTATCACAAGTCAAATACAGCACCTGACTGGGAAAAGTCAGCATGGATTCACCAAGGGCAAATCGTGCTTGACAAACCTGATCGCCTTCTACAACAAAGTAACCTGCTCGGTTGATGTGGGGTGAGTGGTGGACATTGTCTACCCGGATTTCTCCAAGGCTTTTGGTACAGTTCCCCACAGCCTCCTCCTAGAGAAACTGATGCACTACGGTCTAGACAAGTGGTCTGTGTGGTGGGTGGGGAACTGGTTGACAGGCTGCACCCAGAGGGTGGTGGTAAATAGCTCTTTTTCAAACTGGTAACCTGTCACAAGTGGGGTCCCCCAGGGATCGATACTGGGCCCAATGCCCCAGCTCATAAGTGAGCTGGATGATGGGATCAAGCATCCTCTGATGAAGTTTGCTGATGACACCAAACTGAGTGGGGAAGTGGACACTTTGGAAGGGAGAGCCACCCCGCAGGAAGACCTGGATAGGCTGGAAGAGAGGGCTAACAAGAACCTTATGAAAGTTCAGCAAGGTCAAATGTAAGGTCTTGCACCTGGGAAAACACAATCCAGGAGTGCAACACAGGCTGGGATATACCTGGCTGGGGAGCAGCTCTGTGGAAAGGGACCTGGGGGTCCTGGTGGACAGCAAGCTCAAGATGAGTGAACAGTGTGCTGGTGCAGCAAGGAAAGCCAACAGGATGCTGGGTTGCATCAACAAGGGCATCACCAGCAGAGATAAAGAAGTCATTATCCCACTCTATTCGGCGCTTGTCAGGCCACACCTGGAATACTGTGTTCAGTTTTGGTTCCTGCTATGCAAAAAAAGATGCGAACAGGCTGGAGGGGGGCCAAGATGATCAAAGGACTGGGAAGCCTGCCATATGAGGAAAGGCTGAGAGAACTGGGTTTGTTTAGCCTTGAGAAAAGAAGGCTTAGGGGAGACCTTATCACCATGTTCCAGTATTTAAAGGGTGGCTACAAAGAAGATGGAGACTCCCTTTTTACAAGGAGTCACATGGAAAAGATGAGGGGTAATTGTTACAAGTTACTCCTGGGGAGATTCCAATTGGACACAAGAGGAAGATTTTTCACAGTGAGAACAATCAGCCATTGGAATAATCTCCCCAGGGAAGTGGTTAGATTCCCCAACATTGGACACTTTTAAGATTCGGCTGGACAGGGTGCTGGGCCGTCTTTTCTAGACCGTGCTTTTGCCTAGAAAGGTTGGACCAGATGATCCTTGAGGTCCCTTTCAACCTGGTATTCTATGATCACTCCATAGATGAACACACTGCAGGAGAAGCAGCTGCAGAAAGCTGGCTGCTGAGGCCTGGGGGATGGGTAATGTTTGTAGCTCGCTCCTTGCCCCTCTGACCGGGTAGAGAGTTGTGAGTTATTGAGAAAAACAATATTGAGTGGGATACCTGCTCAAAATGAGTGTAAGTCTGTGACCCAGGGCTGCGTTCATGTTATTGGCAGCGTTCCCCTTGATTTCAGTAGGGGAAGGAGCTGCTGTATAGCATTGGAGTATGATGTATTGGGAGGGGCATATTCCCCTCCTCCGGTGACTTCACTGGGTGCAGCTGGTCCTCAAATGCATTTTGAAGTAGTTTCTCATTAGGATCAACTCATGGGAAGTAACAGATGGCAAAGTGAGGCTAAATTAGTGAGAACTTTATGCTCTGTTAATGCTCTTTCTCTCTATAAATAATAGCTGGGGAGTGGAGCAGGAATAAAGACACTGTTACGTTTGTGGCTACGTCTGCTGCTATGTAGCTGTTACACGCTGCCTTGCAGCATGTTTTGTCAGCAATAGAAAGGAGTAGGAAGAATTTGCCAGCCCTTTCACAAGGGCAAAAATATTGTAGTTCTACTGCAAAACAAATAAAATCGAAGCAATGTTCAAAGACGTGTGAGGGGAAACAAAAATGTGGGAGACAATTTTACATTAACAGCCAAACAGGCCACATAACCACCTTGGTCTTTTTGGTTTCACATTCTTCCTATGAAAAATCCGTGAAACAAGCAAAAACCAGTGTCTCTCCTTGATAGCCCCAGTAACTCTCCAACTTTTTAGTGTTTACTTCCGTCCTAAAATCTTCCTTTAAAATATGTGTATCTATATATTTCTCTTCCTCCGTATGTGTGGGTGTGTATGTAAATATGTATGTATGTACCGTACTACTCTAGCCTGGAGAGCTACTTCTGGAAAAGAACTCTGGCAGTGGCAGTTTATTTGTTGAGGTGGAGAAATAATTTTCCTGCAAATTTACGCTGACTTACAAAGTCGCTAAGTATAGTCATATAGTGACTCAGTGTAGCACAGACTAAAGTTATAGATGCCACCTTCTCACTGGTGTATATTACATGATAGAGTCTGTATTTCTAGATGCTTTTACAAAGTAACGTCCACTGGCAGTAGTAAGACTTAACTCTCTGTGGTTCAGACATCCTGGCTTGCTATCAGGCATCCTCTGGTGCCCACTTCATAGCTGAAGCAACTACCAGGAGAATGATTGTGGCTTTTCCAGCCTTTTAAAATTCCTCAAGTGGTTGTTGCCAGCCATCACCTGTACCTTTTCATTTCTTGGCTTATCCACCTGTGTGCCACAGTTGTGAACATGTGTGAGTCTGGCGTGCGCTAAACTGGAAGTTTTGCATCTAAGTCTGCTTCTGAGATCCCAGCTTGGACATTGGCAGCATTGCTGGCATCTGTGTCTTGAATGAGATTTTTTGCAACCTTATCTTAAGTGATTGTTTTCAGGCCACAATAATGAAAAGCTTTGCAAAAATAATTCCCTCTGAGATTTGTTTTTCTCTGGACTTGTCAACCTATGCCATAAACTTGCATATGTAGCGTCCTTATGGGCCACTTTGTACTCTTTTCTGTGGACCTTATTAACAGCCCTGCAGGACAGATGCTTCTTTTATCATCCTCTTGAGGTACTAGCCAGTAAGAAATCCTGCTCTGTCTCCTATGCTAGCACTAACTCTGCAGTGGAAGCAGGTGTTCAAACTATTAAAAACAAACAACACAAAACCAAAAAACCCAACAATGTGAAACTTTGTTTTTCAGGGGGGCATACGGATCTCTGAACAGCTCGGAGACTACTAAGGAGCTATACTTCCTCCAGGGATCTTTTATCATAAAAGCAGCTTAAGTGACTCGCTCTTTCCCTGAGGATATTCTTAAAACAACTCCACTCATTTTAGCAGTCAGAAACAGGATTTATTTTGTGCTTTAAAAAAAAAAAAAAGAAAAGAAAAGAAAAAACATCTTTTGAAGAAAGTCAGTGGTCATATTGCCAGGAGGATCTGGGCGATATTTAATATTAACGGTCTGTACAGCTCGCTAACACATGGTCTGACTGGTACTATGCTCACTCAAGCAAGTGCTTCAGTGAAAAATTCAGCACTATTTTTAGTTCTCTTGCAACAAACCACTTGATTGTAAGGCCTGGGGAACTGCAACGTTGTGATTGTGAGGGGTCTGCTGGAAAAGGCAGGAGGATGAGACATGGCAGCGTGCTAGCTATGCCAAGGACTCCCAGCTGATGCGGAGAAGCACACATCACGAGCAGGTATTTTAAATCATCTTGTAAGCCTTGGTCTGCCCACAAAATGAATTTGCTGGTCACAGACAGGGCATGAAAGTGTTAGCTGGCTGGCTCTATCTGCTCCTGCCCTTAAAGATTTCATTCCAGAAATTCCTGTCCTGACCGTCAGCTTTTAAATCGTCTCTTCTCATTTCCTAGCCTTTTCTGGGATTTTAGAGGATCTTGGGCAACTGAGCAAATAACATAGCGAAACGGAAATAAGTTCCCCAAAGCGAAGGCGTTCTGCTTTTAAAGAAATGAAACCATTTCAGTGCCTGGGTCAGTAGCCTGTAACAAGTACCGCAATCCATTCCTCTCTACTAACTGTATTAACTGGTAAAAGAAAATAGCCTGCCTTTGAGCGGCCAGCTGGCTGAGGAGGATTTGATGGGACCCGACGGGGGGGGGGGGGGGTGGAGGGTTTGCTGGCGAACTCTGCCTGCGCGTACGTACACGCGGTGCCTGGCGCAACTCGGCTCTGCCCCGGCGTCGTGGTCTCCCTCTGGCAGCCCTCCGGCCCGCCGGGGCTTCCTGCAGGTCGGTCCACGCGAAGGAAGCTGTTCCCGGGAGGTGCAGACTCCGCTCCCGGCCTGTCTCGTCCCCACCTTGGCGGGCGCCCCGAGCAGCAGCGCGCCCCGAGGGGCGAGGTGGTTGCTATTCCTGGGCGATGGAGTCACGGGAGGGACTGCCGCCAGCGAGCAGGCGGCGGGAGCGCGGGCGGGGCCGGCCGCGGCCCCTGGCAGTCCCGGCGGCACCGGCCCTGGCGGCAGGGGTGCCCGCCCCGGCGCTGACTCTGCTGCCGGGTGGGAGCTCGAAGCTTCAGAGTTGTTTCCTAGGCGGACGCGGGTACGCGTTGTGTCACAGCCCGTTGTGATGCTGCCAGGGAGATGAGCTGTCGGGTTTCGGCAGCATCCTGCCCACCCCCTCGTCGGATCGCAGGGGTTGATGCTGTGTAACAGCTCCTTAAAGTGTGCTTTAAGAGAGAGGATTTCAGCCTGCTGGTCGCACAGGAGCTCCCAGCTTTCGCAGGGTGCTGGAGCAGCAGCCGGATTTAGGCAAGGAAACTTTTGCATATGTAATATACCTTGGGTAGCTGGCCAGTACTTTGCTGTCTTGCATTTTCACCCTTTTGTTTTAACTCGGTTGTGCAATGTCTGCAAATTCCTTGCTTCAGAGTCAGACCCAGACTTCAGGGTGAGCCTTGATGCAGTTTAGCCGCATTGGTGTGTTTTTAAAATGACTACTCATACCGTTAATGATACCATTATCTTAAAATAGCATGGTGTGCCGCGTCTTTTGAGTTATTTAGTAGAGAATGCAAGGAAGAGGAACTGTCGATTTCCCATGAACTCTGTGCTTAAAGATCCTGCCCAGCTTTTCAGCATGCTGAGCTGCTGCAGCCGCCTCTGTGTGCTAGAAATGGGTATTACTGAAATGCACTGTTCTTGCACTGCTCTCTGTGCTGCTGTGCTCGTGTTCTCTGCCTCAGCTACGCTTTAGGTGCGTTTGAAAAGACAGGTGAAGTGGCAGTTTCATAATCGAGGTTTCAGTGTATTCCTGCTAGATGTGTGCATTTTGTACATAAACAGTGCAGATGGCGCAAGCACGGTAGCTATAGCAGGATTTGGCTTACGTTTGCGTGAACTGAGTTCAGATAATTAGCTAATAAGCAGCCATGGCCATGTGAGATGAGATAATTAATGTTTTTGGGCTTGTTTAAAAAAAAATTCAAATATTAAAATTTAAATACCCTGTTTTGTTCCCGTTCATTCTGGCCAATCCAGATTTTTATCCTCAGTAATAGTCTTCAACACTGACTGCTGAGTTGCCAGTCTCAACGCTGTTACTAAAATGAAGGCAAGTGGAATGAAGAGTCAGTCCATGACCTAAATTCGGTAAACTGAGTCTGCATGGTCTAGAACTCATTATATCTTTCTGAATAATTAACATTAATTAGTTGGGTTTTCTTCTGGAAAACATAGAATTGGGTGAGATTCCATTAAAACTCCAACGACAAATGTTTTAGTGCCATGGCAAATAGCACTTCTCTGGGAAACACTGTATGTGTCTGTGTAGACTAAAGCTGTATGTTTGCTTACAGTGATCAAATGCATGAACTTTACCAAACTGCTGGAAAGGTTGACTGGATGTTTCTTAATCAGAGTTGTATCTTCCCATCTTCCTCCTCCTGTTATCCTGAGTGTTTCATGGGCAGGTACCATACAAATCACTTCTGGAAGTACTCACCAGTATGTCTTAGTAGGTAAGCGATACAGTTCATGACCGGTATGTGCTAGAATTAGCCTGGCACAGGAGACAGTCTGTGTGACTAGCTGAATCATCTCATCTTGATATTCTTGTACCTCTGTATTGGAAAGACACATGGCCCTCAAAGCAAAAGACAAATTCCGTTACCTCTGAGATACTAGAGTTATTCTCAACTACCTACAGTTATTGTCAACTACCCTGCTTGAAGACAGCCCAAAATAGCAGCACTTGAGTTGGTTTTCGGTAGTGCGGCTTGTGCAATGTAAGAGGTAAGAGGAAGGTAGTTGTAATGTTCCTGAGAGCGGTTATGAAGTGTGCATGTGCTTACACCGTATTTGGATATAAAATCCCTTCTTCCCCCAGATGCTTAAGCCTTTTAATTGGGTCAGTGGGTGAGATGCTGTGCTGCTCGTCACCTGTCATGCCCTGAGCACAGCCCGAGAAGGTGGTACCATGGCGTGTGTTTTAGCACCCCTCTTCTGGAGCTGCTTATGGATATTGCGGAGCTCCCCTCCCCTACTCTGCAGATGGCCTGCCACTGCCTCTTGCCCTCTCTTTCCAAAATGGGGTTGTGCTTTTACTTAAATGTCTGCATAGGCTCAGAGATGGGGCAGAAATCTTAGTTCAAGGAAATGCAGTACCTTTCTGGCTTTATTGTTCCAGTTGGGATGAAAAAGTGATGGATTGCACGTAAGCTCTGCACCTGGTATCTCTTGCAGGCTATAAATCCAACCCTGATGCAGCTCAAAAGCAAACTGTGAAGTCTGGACAGATTTTGTCATTTAAATGTCAATTCAAAGATACTGGTTTCTGAGCTATTGGTGATGATGAGCAGTTGTCAAATTCATTCTCTTTCCATGTCCTGTAAATGCAGTGCTGTAAATCACAGTTACATGGTCTGGTTTAAAACTGCTTTCTGGGTTTTTTTTTGTTTTTTTCCCCTGAACTTCATTAGTTTTACCGAGAAGTAGCTTATTAATTAAACTTCATTTTCTAATGAATCCAGCTCATCCTTCTTAAGCCAAGTCTGATACAAAACCAAACTCATTCTAATCCTTAAATCATTAAATGAAGTCATTGGCTTTACTGTCTGTGAATGTCAGATGCTGGCAGATTACTGAAGTACTTAAGCTGAACATTATCCATAGACAGCAGCTCCCTCTTCTTCCAAGCCATAGTTATGAAGTGCTTTAATACAATGCATGTAAAAAGTTGCAAGTTCTCAGCTTTTGTTCCTGCTGGCAGAGGAGCAATTATAACCTGCTCTTGGGAACAGATCTTGTGAAAAATACGTTTTTGATTTAATGATGAAATTTAGTGGCAGACTTTTAAAATGACCAGGAAAATAATGGGGTCATTCAGGTTGTGACAGGAGCTGCTCTGTCAATGATGCTTCTGAGAATCTTCCCATTTTCCAGGTATGCAGACAGATTCTTAACTCCTTGTGAAAACCTGACCCCAGCTGTGGGAACAGTACTCTTGAAAACATGGCCATGAATTTTACTGTCAATGAGAAAGTAATGTAGTTTTCAGGCTCCCAGAGGTTTTCATGTCTGCTGGTTGGATGCCAGAGTGCTGAGGGCTCAACTGTGGGTCTCCAGGCCGTGCTTCATGGACATCTAAGCTCAGGAAAAAGAGGAGGGCTCCTGACTTGAGGATAGGAGCAGCGCACATCCCCTGAGTGCTGGCACAGAGCACTGGCTGCTGCAGCACTTGCCAGTGGGATGCAGGTTTCCCAGCCCGAAGCTGTCCCCTGTTGTGACAGCTCACTGCTTGGACAGGACCAGGCTTGTCTCTACAGGTAACATCCTAACAACCCCATGGATCATCCACACAGTGCAGTCACTAGGAGGGGTATCTGACTGGGAGAGATCGCTTGAGGAGTTTGTGTGGCATTTCTGAGAATATGCAGATCAATGTTATTGGTAGCTTGCAAAGGTACCAAGCCAAGCTTGGAGATATTCACATTGTTGTTATCTGTTTCCTGGTGATCTTCTTGGATGACACCATCTTTGCATGTAGCTGATTTGACCAGTGCATTTTTAAGTTCGTCTGCCAGCAGGGTAAAGAGGTGGCCTCACTTGTACACAAAAATAAAAAGCCTAGCTTCTGTGGATGTGAAAGATATCAGTGAATACCTGAACTGACATTTTACACTTAGCAATAAATAAAAGTGAGGCAGCTAGAAGCACCAAAGAATGTTTGTTAAAAACAAGTATCATATGCTTGGGGATAGGAATAGAATAGGATAGGATAGGATAGGATAGGATAGAATAGAATAGAATAGAATAGAATAGAATAGAATATTTCAGTTGAAAGGGACCTATAATGATCATCTAGTCCAACTGCTTGACCAATTCCAGGCTGACCAAAACTTAAAGCATGTTATTAAGGGCATTGTCCAAATGCCTCTTAAACATTGACAGGCTTGGGGCATTGACCACCTCTCCAGGAAGCCTGTTCCAGTGTTTCACCACCCTTTCAGTAAAGAAATGCTTCCTAATATCCAGTCTAAACCTCCCCTGATGCAAAATGTTCCCAAAATGTTTCCTCTAACAGTAAAAACCCACCATGCTTGTATGGGGATTTTGAACATGTGCCACTTGGGGAGCCGACTGATGGTACTGTGTTACCAGAGGACAGAGGTGTGTGTTTTGGCACCATTTGTTCATGTCCTCCCATGGCCTGACATTGAGATCGTTGTTTCAGCATAGAAGAAAAGGAGGATTAGTGGCTTTGGGAATCTCTGTTACTTCACACTCCTAACATGAAAACTAATGAAACAATAGGATGAAGCTGTAAAACGTAGGCCCAGACTGACTTGCAATATGTGAGAGACGGCCACGCAGTCAGAGCCTGCAATAAATAGTCAAAGATAAAATGGAAAAATCTATCCTTATTAAAAGTGGTCCGTGCAATATATTTATTTAGGCACTCGGAATCAGAAGAGCTGTGGCTGCTTTGAATGAAAAATATATCTTCAGGAAATACTTTTTTAATTTAACCTTAATTTGAGGAGGTTTGAAAGTAGAATTCATTCTTGTGGAATTGGATTATGCCTTGATTGTTATATTTCCCTCTTCTACATCATCTTTTCTTTCTCAGATCCACAGATGGCTTTTTCATTCTGGTTGGTATTGCCAAAAGCCTGTAAATTGGATTTTTGGACACATACAAGTGAATCAGAAATGCTGTGGTTGGAGGTTTTGCAGTCATTAGAAAGAGGTGCTGGAGTGGTACAAGGTCAGTAGGCCACATTTAAGCAAGCTCAAAGTTTTTTCAGAAACAGTGTGGTGATGAGTTAGTGCCAGCAACCTCACTGCTGAATCACAGTGTCATCTGCCTTTCTGCAGCCTGCGTAAGCTGTACTGTGCATTCTTCCTGCAGAAATTAGGTTGCACACCCTACCCACATCACATACGTATTTTCTGGTGACCGTTGCTGGCAGGAATGAATCTTGAACCACAGCCTCGTGCATTTAAGTACTGGCATCCTGAGGGGAACAAATGAACATGGGCTTATCTTTGCCTTTTTTCTGCCTCTCCAAAAGATGTGATGGTAGACTGGGAAGTACACAGCTCACTTTGCCTTTCCCCTGGGGTACCCTGATACATGGCAGAGACTGTGGCTTGTGGCTGAGGGAGGTGAGGGGGAGGCCACTACCCAAGAGCAGAGGAAGCTGTTGGGTGGAGGAATGGAAGGAAGATGCTGAGATCCTTCATCACAGAAGTTCCTATGTTAAGCAGTCGCTGTCTGGTCCTAAATGACTGTGAGGCCACTGCCGAGATCTGCTTTGTAAAGGGATTTGGATACCCTGAATAGCGTGTTGTTCACCAGGTAAAACGGGAAGGGCTTAAGTGCTTCATCCCTAGTCCTGTGCTCCTTTCAACCTTACGAAACCTGGCGTAATGCCCCGAGGTTCACACATGGTATAGGGAGGCCTGTTAGGCGAAAGAAACAATGCTGTGAGGATTTGGGGCAGAGAACACAACAAATTAGATAAACTTTTGGTAGCTGTAAGGGCACCCAAACGAACTGTCGAAAACATTCGCTGGGCCAGCTTTCCAGCAGGAGCACAAGTGCTTGCTGTGGCTGTTTACCGATTGAAGCGTAAGGTACACAGTCTCTCCTGGGAGGCTTGCCCTCCCCTGGCAGCCCTCCCTCTCTGGCCAACTGTGTTTGCATCCCCCTGCTTAGCAAGGGTCCTGAGGCAGCAGTGAGTTCTTGTGAAATGGTGTGGTCACTGCTATGTAATTACTACATCAAGGACTGTAACGTATTTGCCCTGATCCGTGACTTGACTTGTGATGCTGGCTGGTCAGGCTGGCAGCCCTGGGGGCAAAATCTACTGCTAACCTTGCAGATTGCTGCAGTAGAAGCAGCAGTAGCCTGTCCCACACCCATATGCACATCTTCTCCTGTCCCTGTCTGCATGTTGTTCGCTCCCTTTGCAGCTCTGGACATCCTGTCCTTCAACCCTGTAAGAACCCAGCCACTGGTGGCTTTCATGTTCTAAAGTATTGAGAGGAGCCAATTTCCTTTTTTAACACGAAAACTTAAAGAGGCTTTTACTTAAAGCTGGTGGTAAGTAGTAGCAAGAGGCATTTTTGCTTGTGCTTGTGTGGGCCCTTGCTCTGTCTTTTTACAGCTTGAAGCAGGTAATACAGCAACATTTATAGTTAGTAGTTTCTGCCAGGTGTCTCTGATTGCAAATCACTTTTAAATAGAATCACAGAATCACAGAATGGTAGGGGTTGGAAGGGACCTCTGGAGATGATCTAGTTCAACCCCCTGTCAAAGCATGTTCACCTAGAGCAGGTTGCACAGGATCACATCCACGCGGATTTTGAATATCTCCAGAGAAGGAGACTCCACAACCTCTCTGGGCAGCCTGTTCCAGCGCTCTGTCACCCTCAAAGTAAAGAAGTTTTTTCTCATGTTCAGATGGAATTTCCTGTGTTTGAGCTTGTGCCCATTGCCCCTTGACCCGTTGCTGGGCACCACTGAAAAGAGTCTGGCCCCATCCTCTTGACACGCACCCTTTAGATATTTATAAGCATTGCTGAGATCCCCTCTCAGTCTTCTCCAGGCTAAAAAGACCCAGGTCTCTCCGNTGTTGAAGAAGACCGGACCCAGTACTGACCCCTGGGGAACACTGCTAGCTACAGGCCTCCAACTGGACTCTGCACTGCTGATCACAACCCTCTGAGCTCTGCCATTCAGCCAGTTCTCCATGCACCTCAGTGTCTACTCATCTAACCCACACTTCCTAAGCTTACCTATGTGGATGTTATGGGAGACAGTGTCAGAAGCCTTGCTGAAGTGGAGGTAGACAACATCCACTGCTCTCCCCTCCTCCACCCAGCCAGTCATGCCATTATAGAAGGCTATCATACTGGGCAAGCATGATTTCCCCTTGGTGAATCCATGCTGACCACTCCTGATAACCTTCTTTTCCTCTACATGCTTAGTGATGACATCCAGCATGAGCTGTTCCGGTACCTTTCAAGGGATGGAGGTGAGGCTGACTGGCCTGTAGTTTCCTGGGTCCTCCTTCTTGCCCTTTTTGAAGACTGGAGTGACATTGGCTTTCCTATATACGTTCCTTCCTAAATACATTCCTAAATACATTCCTTCCATTCCTAAATACATTCCTTCCAGTTCACCAAGTAGCATGTGAAATTATTACTTCCCTGATTACTGTGTTGTAAAATGTCAGTTAAAGTATGGTGGGAAAGCACATTGTAGTAATTTAAATTAGAACTTTTTCTTTAAATCTGAACGGGATCTTTCTTTGACGCACTTCACTTCGGATATGACCTTTGTGTCTCTGCTGGGTCATTTTCTGGGTTTGTGACACACTTCACATTCCCATAAAAAACCTTTCACTGACTGATCTTAAAGTCTTTACAAGCTTTAATTAACTGAAGTGCTTTGTCTCCCCTGTGAGGTCAGTAAATAGTCTTAATTGCTTTTTGCAGAAAGAGGAGAATGTGGCAGAGAGATTTTAAAGGAATTCACCAATGCTGGGTGAAAAGCTACTGAGGAGGCAGGAGCAGAGGTCGCGATTCCTGAACCCCCTTTGATGTGCCCCATTTCTCTTTATTCCATAGGCATGCACAGGAGAGATGTAACCTTGCGTAGTGAGGCAAGATGTAGGTCAGGTTTCCTTTGTCAGTACATCTTCTGCTTTTTTGACCTGTAAGTTGCTGAAAGCAAGTCTTTTCAAAACTGGTTAAAAAAGAAACAAGCAAACCCTGAAAGCCTCATTCCCTTCTAAAGAGCTATTTTTAGGAAGCTAAAGCAAAGAAGAATACCCTGGCGGGTCTGTACGCAAAGTTTCTGTCTGGCTGCCTTTGGATAGCTGAGGTTTTAATGCATTTGTCAGGCTGTCGCCATTTGTGCCTGGTGAAAAGCGGGGACCAAACAGAGTGGATCGTACTGATGGCACAACATAGCTGCTGTGTGGTGTGCTGCCACACAGGGAGGGGAGAAATCCTTCTTCGAGGCTGCTGGTGCAAAGCCTGTTAACTGGAGGTTTTGTGAAGAGGCAACATGCAGTGTTAAGATGGTTCTTGTTCCCATTTTGATCACAGGATGTTGTTGAGTCTGTCCTGAGCAAAAGAGAAAAAAGATTTGAACTCTGTTGTTGTTGACTGCTTTATCAGAAAAATGCCGTTGTGTAGGGCATGAGCAGAAGGTACCACATTTATTGATAACAATATGTGATACCCAGTTTTAAGGACCACCAAGGAAGGAGGCTTAACAGGGCATCATTGTTGTCCTTCCACAGCTGTGAAAATCCGTTAGTTGTGTCTGTCACTTCAGCCATGCTCCATCCCATGTGGAAATTCTTTTTTACCCTTGGTTACCTGGTTGTTTACTTTTGCTGGAGGTAGAATGACTCTAATGACAATGTTGGAAGGACTTTGAGGCTTTATTCTGCATTTGAATGTCCTGAATGCAGGATGTGGTCTCCCAATTCAGGGGCAAGAGGGGACAACACAAGCTGCTCTGTTGTTGAGAGAAAAGGGAAAAAAGCACTCGCACTGGTGTAAGAGTCTGGGCACAGCAGAAGTGCTGTGGGAAGCCAGTCCTTGCCGCTGGTGCTCTGAAACACTTCACCGGGAGCTGAAGCACTGGCTTTGTACAAAACAGGCTCTTGACTGTGAAAGTTGCATAGAAGCAGAGAGCACCTGGGGCGAGGAAGGCAAAACCTTCATTTACTGAAGTCTTTGGCAGTAGTTGTGCCATTTTCTTTTACCCAGCACATGATAAGTAGATATAACAGTAAGTGCAACAACGAAATTGGATGAGCTGATTGACGTGAAATGAGAATCAATGAGGAGTTAACTCTAGATTAGTATTATTTCCTTGATGTTTGCAGCTCACATATTTTCTTCCTCTCCTATTCCTCCTAGAAAGTAAATTCCTTTTTTTCTACAGGGACACTAAGAAGGAAGGCTTAGGCACAACTGATTTTTATTTCAGCTCAACAGATTAGTAATAAAAACATGTCCCTCTCATGAGAGCGGTGCTGCTCCCCCCCCCAAGAAAGCTTCATTAAAGCAGGGAGGGCTGGAGACATTACAGCAACAGATTCCTGTGGCCTTGAACTCTGCTGCCACAGGATAGTTTTTCAGTGTTGAAAGAGCAGTTATCATTTTAAAATTGCTTTGAATTCTTGCCTTGAGACATTAATTGGGGAGTTGATACAGAATTGGCTGATAGAGAACTGTCATAGATCAGGGGGTGAGTTAAGACAATATAAACTAAAACAAGAGCAGGTAATGGCAATAGTCATTTAAAACCAGACAAAAATAGCATCAAAATGAAGAGGGGCAGACCCACAATCTGGTATGTAATGCTAGGAACTATTTTATGTGCAAACAGACCAGTGCAGTCAGCCATCCAAACTGAAGGGAAGCTCGAGGGAGGGAGTCTATTACCTAAGGCATGGGAAGATACTGCAAGGTGAAGTTTTCAGCCTCTCAGTTCACAGGCACCAACACAGGATGTAAGTTTGGTAGGTATTGGTCTGTATAATAAATCCGAGTTGTGATTTTGCATTAAGGACACTTTATCTTATTTCCTGAGGTTATTGCTGTTAACTTTGGAATGATTTAGTTGGTTAATGAAACTTAAACTGATACAGCTGAAGTAACTTCATCCATAGTTACCTGATGATTTGTAAATCTTTTTTTGTGGATTTGTAGATCTTTTAGATCGGTTTGCAACATGTTTTAGGGACACATTGGTGTCTAAGTGTTGGATACTCAGTACTTCTAGGTAAATCCACAGCTGCGGTTCAGTGTTTAAAACTTGTTAGCACCTCATAACAGATACCAGGCAGCAGTCCTTTATTAACGGATCGACATTGACATTCAGTGCCTGTTACAAAACCTCCATCTGCTGACATGATGCCCTCTGAGGACACGGCTGCCTGACAGCAGCCTGGCATGTCAGTGTGGTACTTCTCATGGTGCAGCAGGGAGCTGTGCGTGGTGGTGCGGGCTGCCTGCCCTGCCACTGCCCACCCTCCAGGTCAAAGCAAACCGAAAGGGAAGCCCTGCTGCAACCAGGAAACGGAACAAGACATTGCAAGCTGGGACCTCACACCTGGTGATGCCTTCATTGGATGGGAAATAATTTATTATTAGCAAGTGAAATGCCTGGGTGTTTTTCAGCCAATTCCAGGTACTGACTATTTTGAAAATACCAGGAAGTTTGAAATTCCCTTAATCATGACAGCAGGAAGTTACTAATGCTGGCCAGGGACTTCAGCATTACAACTCTTCCAACTTCGAAAAGCTTGCTTTCTTTGGGGAGGAAAAAAAACCCCAAATGCTCCACAAACCCTTCTGGTTCTTATCCCTTTTTCCTGTTGTCTGCCTGTGTTGTGTCTGCTGTGTTGCAGATGGAACCAATGTTTCTCCTGCATCTTATTATGAACTGGGATAAGTCTGTTCCCTTAAACAGGCAGGAAAAGGGTCAGAAGGACAGAGTGGACCTGACCTTTATTTTTGACAGCCTGTCTTCAGAGTTTATGGTAGGATTCTCAGTGGTGGAGCACCTACATAGTGAAGAGAATCTTCCCCTCTTATGTTTTTCTCTAACTAACGTGACTAAAGTCATTTAGCAGCCACAGGCTGGATTAGGAAGTGCTTCTTGGCCTTAAGCAGGGAAGATGCAGTCCTGCATAGCTGATTAATTATGGGGTCTGGAAGAAGAAATGCTGAGATGTCACTGCTTAAAATTTTCTTTGGTGCTCTGTTAGCTTCCAGTTTGGAGAGAACTGATAGACTTGAGGATAAAAATGTAGCTTTAGTCTAGAAAATGTAATGTACTGAATAACAGCCTGTTGGTGTTAGGTACCTGAGCATTTTCAATACTGAGATCCAAGCATCGCAAAAACAGATGACAGGCATGTTCTTTTTGTGTAATCTGTAGGATCGATGTCACTTGTCATCATTGCAGTATCACTGCCGTGTTGTCCATCCCTTTTGTCACATGCTCCTTTGGGTTTTGTAGCTGTGTTAGCTACTTCAGCATCTCCCAGCTCATGGATGTATCGGATCAGTATTTTGGCTATTTCTGAGTGCATTGTGTACATTCAGAGCACCCAAAATATTCTCCTAGTGCAGCTGAAACCATGCTTTGATCTGAATTGCATGACTAAACTGAAAGAATTCCCTTAGATTCATTTTTTGCACTTCATATCCAGAGAACAAGGTTATTGTTTACTCATACTCATAGTATGAAAGGTATAAGGGAGTATACCTGGACTTGTATAACACTGTGGATTTAAGTAGCCAACTTTCTTCCTCTTCACCACCCCTCCTTGCAGGCCACTTTTACATCTGGCAAATCAGAACTGTGTTTTCTAAAGTGGGTTTTTAAAAAGCCTTAAACAGCAGCCCCAAAGGAAAGCTTGTTCTCTGATAGTTGGCAGCCAGCTGACTTGAAGGCAGCCCCGTCTCACTCCCCCTGCCAACTTCAGGTCACAGGGTTGCGCAGAGCGGCTTCATGCTGCTACAGGCATGATGGGCATTAACCAGGAATGGCTCTTCCATGTAGAAACCGCTGTGGCAGCATAATCTTTGTCTGGGGCTGTTTAGGCAGCACACTGAGTTGTCCTAATAGGAATAAAACACATTGGAGCCGTGGTGGAGAGCTGCACAGATACAGCCTGTTAAGAGCCAAAGGTGGGGCTGTGCAGGGACAAACCAGCGTATGTTGCTATCCTGAAAAACTTGGTTTGAAAGGAGCAGCAGCAGCAGCAGTAAGGAGCAGAGGGTACTCCATGTGCTCTTTGGCTTTGTACTGGGCAAGTAAAAGGAGCAACAGCTGTTAGAGGGACATTGTGGTGAAGTGGACAAGTCCCTTTTTCCAAAATAATATCCTGAAAGCTACAAGTTTTCCCAGGTTAAATATCATCAGATGAAGTTTGTTACATTTCTGATTGAATGTGTAGGCCAACACTGCGATCTGTAATCGTATGAAGACATTTACATCAATGCAGCATATACTGGGACCTGTTTGCAAAAGGCCGTGTCTGCTGAAACTTTCTGTAATGTGGAAATTTCAACTTATGTCAGTTACTCAGAATGAGCATGTAGGAGCTGTGGCTATAATGCACCTCCAGCTGGAGGGCAGATCAGTCCTTCCCAATGAGGGATTTCCATTGTGTCTGTACTGGAAAAACCTGAGTATATGTCAGCATATGCTAAGAGTAATTCCCAGCCCTCCTGACATAAGAGAATTCTTGTTTAGAAGTTTCACAGTAGAAATACAGATTTTTTTTCTTTCTTGGAGAGAATCCTTTCAATAAGTCTTACAACAAGGCAGAATTATTTGTGGGTGGTTTGTTGGTGGTTTTTTTTTTCATTAAAAATTAATCAGGAGGCTAAGGAAGAAAACCTCTGGACTTACCAAGATCAAAATTAGAATTAGAACAGATCAAGAATGTGTTAAATCCGTGCTGCAGCTGTGCCAGCTGTGTAATGGTAGCTGTTACACACCACAGTGGCACAGAATTGTGGTAGTTTGGAAAGTTGTCAGCAAACAGCAACACTAACATAAGTCTCATGCTTCATATATAATACTAGCTTCTCATGTCAGAGACTTCATAAAAATCACTACTTTTTTTAACATATGCCTGCTATGAGAGAGATTGTAATGCAGCAGAAGTAGAGATGCTCAGATTTAAAATGAATGAGGTGAAAAAGAATTATAGGGTAAAGTGTTGTTCTTGTAAATATGCAGGGGAAATAACATACTAAAATATCTGAATACTCAAGGGTACTCTGAAATACAACAGGACAAAGCTAGCAATGTAATTCAAGAAAGAAATTTGGATTTCTTGCGATTGTCTCTCGGAGGATGACCTGTGAAATATTGGAAGGTTTATTTGTGGTACCTCTTCCTTACAGTGCTATGCTTCAGCTGTCAACCTTTTTATCTGAATAGAGCAGTTGACGAGGTGGGAGCTGTTAGAGAGGAAGCACGGGAGAATAACCTGGAAGGAATGGCTGCGTCTGTATCACCTCTGTACCCTGGCTGTACCAAAGGCCAGGAGAGGTCAGTTGCCCCAGATGCAGGAGTTGCCCTAGAGCAGAGCTCCTGAGGGAAGGCTGGGGATGAACTGCAAGCGACAGGCTACTTTGCAGGGATTACAGATGTGGTATTTTGTATCACTTCAGCAAAATGTGCAAGCTGCGGGCAGGATGAAGTTAGAGGTAGTACTCATATAATGGTCAGTGATAACTTCTTAGATCTGGATAGAAAAGACTCCCTTACTTTGATGGTCTAATTCCTTATTTTTTCCCCTCCTGATTTTCAGTCTTCTTTTTGCTGACTTTGGTATTGAACTGCATGTAAGCTTTTTTTTTTCATCCTCTTTGCTACCACTGAGTTGAAAGGAACTGGCTCCTCCCATCTGTTCAGCCAACTGTGTTCATAAATTACTTGGTTTCTAACCCAGATGTTGAGGAAAGCAGTTTTGCTCATGGGTCAGCTCGCTCGACACACTAGTCTACTGGGACTTGCCTGAGTGACTCCTTTGGTGTTTCATGCTTGAGCTGTCTCTCATTTTCAGGAGCTGGGCTCATATCAATGCATTCAGAGAAAAGGCAGTAGTATCTCACACCTGCCCTCTCCTTAGCACTGTTGCAGCATCTGCATTGAGGTTACACAGAGGATGAACTCTAAATGGGATCTGGATCAGCTGAAGCCAGCCCCTCTGAAGAAGGCAGGATCCCAAGGTGTGTAAAAGCCGTGCAAGCACAGCTAACCTGAATGCCCATCCTGCTGTTAGCACAGGTTTCTGCTCTTTGTTATTAGTGTAGTGTGATTCAGTTGCAAGGTTTAGCTCACCGGTTCTGCTGGGAGCTAAAGGGATCCCCCCAAGATGATTGTGTCTAAAGGATGTGGTCTGAACAATTTTGTAAGTATTGTGAGGCTCAGCTTAAATGTGTGTGGTGTAGCGGGCAACAAATGTCCTGCTTTGCTCTAGTGTTGCTCACAAAAATGCACCTCCCTTTCCATTTATTAGGCCTTTCAAGCCTTAGTATTATATAAACCACATGTCCACCAAATCCATTCATTAAAGGCTTAGAAATATTAATGGCTCGTTTTTGTCCTAGCTTGATAGCACAATACAGGGAACATATGGGAATGCCTGGGACAAACGAGGTCCTTTATAGCACCTGCACATTGTACTTTCTTGCCCCTTTCCCAGCACCTGGAGGTTTGTATTCCTTAGTTCATGTTCGTTTGACTGTGAGCAAATGCTCATACTCAGAAACGTGCTTTCCGAGAGAAACGTGAACTTGATGGGCGTCCCTGACCTTTCTGTCCTTGGCCATAAAAATCTTTCCATTGTATGCAGCCGCATGTACAGCAGGTTGGCGTTTGCCTGCTTGAAACACATCAGGGATTAACCTTTTGAAAAAGTAAATTGCAGAAAGCGAAGCTTGCCTGGCAGTGCAGACTGCCTGCTGCCACCTCTTTCCTTACTGGGGCATACGTTTGCCCTCGCCTGGGACTCCATTTGCTTTTCTGCAAATAAACACATCTGCCTTGCCCCAGTGAAAGGAGCATTTTAATGAGGTTCTTGGAGACCTTCTGCACTTTCCCTTGAAACCTAAATTTACCCAGGAACAGAAATTATTTTGGAAGAGCAGTATCAGGAAAATGATGCCTTTGTTGTGAAGATTGAGAAAGCAGCCTGGTGGATGTGTTAAAATGCCTGTGCCTTTAATTAATATTGACTGAGACTGCTCAGAAGAGAATGGTTATATTATGTGCTATGGCTGAGGGGATGTTGAAATACAGGCAGGAGTTATCAGGCAGGTTTCAGTCAGGGCTGTCATCGGTGTTGTGTTTCTCTTTGCCTTTTAAATCCTTTCCCTGTTAGGGAATTCACAGCAATTCACAGAGCAGTGTTCCTTGTGGAAGCTTGTCCTGGATCTGGCTTTCTGTTCCCATCTGAAGAACTTCAGGAAAATACAAGAGATGGAAGACTGCAAGAATAACAAAGCGGTAAATGAGTTGGAAATAAACATTTTGGACTATGTTAAATACTGTCTGTGGGGTAGGACACAGTCTCCCAAAAAACTCACAAAAGCAAATGTGCTTTGTATTTCCTCCAGTGGAAGGAACCCAGCGATAGGGGTGTTACAGACGGGGCGACTCAGGACAAGCCAGGCAGTGCCAGGGGTTGGGATCAAAACACCTGGGGCGGGGCTGCCCCACTGAGTACCAAAAAAAAAGGAGAGGTCTTTGCACAGGGATGTTGCTCGCTGGCAGAAGCCAGGTGAAGGACTGACACTGCTGGCTGGCGACATGCAAGGGAGCAAGTGCATTACAGCATGGGTAACATTTCAAAACGTATATTGGTTGTTTTCTAAGTGCTTTTCCTGAATGCAAAAATGAAATGTCAGGGTTGAAAGGTGCATGCAACTGGGTACCAACTAGAGGAGAGGCACTACATCAGAAGTATCCTAGGAAAAGACTTTCAACCAAAAGTCACCAGTTTGGGATATTAAACAGTAGTTTGCGATTATTCATTTTCCACCTCAGTGGTTATGCATTTCCTTTCAGTTTGGCCATTGAGTATACATTGAGATCGAAGCTGTGAGGGCAGAAACATTTGTTTGCATATGAACAAAAAGATTTTAAATTATCATTTGGGAGCATTGAGAATTCAGATCAGCTTTCATGGTGACAGTTAGCTGCTTGACCCAGGTCAAGAAACTGGGCTGCATTTTATGGGCTTCAACCCAGGCTGGACCTGCTGGCCTGGGGAGCCAGGTGCCATTCCCTTTCTTGCTGCTAGGATTCTTCTGTTAAACCAAACACAAACGCATCTGCCTGGATCTGTGCAGTGACAGACTAAAGAAGTTGGTCCTGCTCTTTGTGCCTTGTATTTAATTCCCCATATTATATATTTAGTTGCCCATCTCAATGGTTTGTTACTGGAATTACAGGATGCCGGCTTGCTTGCAAAATAAGCAAAATACCGCAGTTGGCAGCGAGATCCCAGGTAATGTGTTGCCATGGTATCAAACTGAACTGGCAATGATGAGTGTGCCCACGGACAAGTTATCAGTGTGATAATTAGCGTTTAAGTGTTTACATTCACTTTACTCTAGTTAGTAGGACCGGTGTACCTGGAGGAGAGCAGAGAGGAACTGAACAGATGGTGGCTGGAGTGGGTGCAGGGAGCTGCGCCCAGGCCGTGAGTGCTGCCTGCAGCCACAGAGAGGTTTGGGCATTGCCCATGACTGCACAGTCGCTGCAAGCAGTATTTTACTTATTCAAGACCAAAGCTCTGAGACTAGAAAGGGAGAAAAAGTGTTTTCTGTTAACCAATGCTTGGGCGCTGTGGTAAAAGAGGGCTGGAAAACTTGCTTGATATTCTTGGATGACTGAAGCTATACATGAAGTTGGCTTGAATTCACCAAATGGGTCAGGTAAAAAATAGGAGTAAACTTTGCTTGATGTTTTCAAAAAATAATGGGTTTGGAGGTGTTTTTCCTTTTGAAAGAATTTTATCTTGCTTTTGAAATTATCAAGATTGCTATTAAAATATGGCATAAAATGAACAAAATATTTTCATATTGGATTATCACATTTTTTTACTGCTCTGAAATGTGCATTTTCAGTTTTCTTTTACCAAGGAAGCCGAAAAGCTTGTCATTTTGAGTCAGTGAAGTGACTGACTGGTTTTCTTTGGCCAGCACTCCACAAACTCACTTATTTATGTAGCTATAAATAAGGATATCTTAATATTTTCATATCTACACACTTTGATTTATAGCAGCAGCCACTAAAGAAAATAACTGCTTTCCCAGTCTACAGCAAACTGCTGAAAAATATGCTCACATATGTGTCTTTTCCTTTCTTAATTGAGTTATACACATGACAGAAAAATCCTGATGATATGAAAATGTGTGTTGCCTTTGGGCCACAGCCCATGGTAGATATTCAGAAAAAGATTTATGTGGGGATCAAAGGTATTTGTTGAGAGAGATTTTCATAAGCAACAGTAACAAAAGCCGAGGTCCCTCAGACTCCCTGGTGACACAGAGCAGACTGAATCCCGAGTTGTGGGGTGAGTTAAGGAAATACTGACTTTCCCACCCTCAGTCTCTTCCCCAGCTAAAAGCAGATGGAATTAGAAGCAGACCTGGTTGCTACAGCTGTTAATTTTCCTGTCTGAACCACGTTTTCCTTCACCCTTCCTCTCCTTGCCAGGCAAGTGTGTGTGTGAGGCACACAGAGTCTGAGGGACTGGAGCATGTGTCCACTCCTAAAGCCTCCCTTAATGTTGCTTTTTTAGGCAGGGCGTTGCAGGAGTCTCGATGACGGTGTTTACCCTTGTACCTCGCAGCGTTATTGAAGGAGCCTGTTGCTTTTTGCTGGCTGGACTGGAAACGCATTTCAAAAAATAAAAACATAATAATCTTGTGCATCACAGGTCACATCTTTCCTGTGGAGAGTTAATTCACGGAGCCTGGGGCAGGCTGTTGACACCAGGCTGGAGAGAGCATGGGGGAAGAGGCAAGCTTGTGCTGCTAAGTGTGATCGATAGAGTGGAGGGCTTCGCTTGGGATGGAGCCATTTATTTTCTCTTCTTTCTGATTTTTTTAGGGAAGCAGAGGTTTGTTTCTTGACTCTCCTGAAGCAGCAGGTGATATGATTTGATGAAAACAACATGGCAGTGTTTCAAGGACAACACAGATGTGATGTATTCTTTCCACCTTTGCAGCCCTAGGGGGAATGAGTGGGTGTAAGGCTGTCTGGGCAACGTTGCTGCTGGGCAAAGGCTTCTGCCATTCAGAAGTAGTTGTAGCTGCTTCTGGTGCATCCTCTCCTGTTGCTCCAGCACCGATGGCATCTGCTAAGGTTGTTTGTTGGTCAAGTCCTGGCGCTGATTTCACCTTTGTGGGGTCATTAGCAACTTGGCATCTGCTAGCAACTACAGTCCTCACCTTCTCATAACTGGCTTTTATTATCCTTCCATAGTTACAATGGCCTTTTGTAAAGGGGAGCTCCACATATGCATTACAAAAAGTCGTACCTGTGAGCCAAAGCTATGCGGAGGTAGGAGTTGTTGTCACCCTGAGAGCTGAGAGTTAAGTCTCACATTCCCTTCTCCTCCGTGATGCTTGCAACACAAGCCTTACACCAACTGTTACATGAAAAATAGCATGGACTCAAGACACAAAGTCCTGATTCAGATCTCAGCTCTACCAAAGTGTTTCTAGGGGAAGGGGCTCAGATGCTGTGCTCCAGTCCAGGGCAGTCACTAATGAAAATGCTTCACTTGGGTAGTTACTGTGCTTCTGTCTGTGATTTCATCTGCCTTGATGCTCTGTTGTCTGGGTTGCTATGGCTGTGCCAGCATGAGGCTGGCTCCCCTGCAAGAAATCATGAAAAGAAGTGGCTGCCTTTCTGCTCTCTTATTAAAATATGTCAGGGATACTCAGCAACCTGAAAGGCCTGTGTTTTTTAATAAATCCATGGCTGTAGTAACCAGTTGTTCAGCACCTCTCCATGCCTTTTTGCTGTAGTAATTGTGGTGGTTATTAATGCCTTTTGCAGGTGCTGAGAATAGAGTAGAGCTGCTGTTGTTCAGCAGCTCATCAGAAGTAGTCCCTGTGTGAAGCAGCCTTGGCTATTTAACCTGCTTTAGGGGTCCTTACTAAGGAAGAATGTCTCCAGTGAAAAGCCCATTAAGCTGTTGTGACTGGATGTACTTCCTTGGGGTATCACCAAGAATACAAGGTGCCATTATAGCTGCTGGTTTTACAGCGAGATGAGTTCGTCTGCTTCCTACAAAAGCAGTTGTAATAGCAGCTACATGCTTTGAGAATGGCTTCCTAATACAACCTAGGTATTTAATGTATGCCGTAAGGGTTAAATACAGTACAAAATAATTGATTTAAGAGCCAACATAGTTGGGCCTTGTGCTAAACTGTGAGCATAACTGGAATCAAGCCTTTGGGACCAACTCTCCTTACCCAAGCATCTCCATGCCCATCACATCAGCAATACATAGGCATGTCATGTTCAGAATTGCTTGTTGTAAGATGATTTGTCTACCTGTGTTAAAATAATACCGCAGATTACTTTTACTGCAGCCTAGGACAGTGTGCAAGTCTGCACATGTTTCCTATGACTTGGCAGATTTTAACTATAACAAGAACTTAAAAAGTTTTAATGATGCAACTAGACCAAGTTTAAGAATGAGCCACCTGAGTCTATGGAAGTGATGCTACTAGAAATGAGGCTAAGGAAGCTAAGACAGAGGCTGGTTGTCATGTTTTTCCTCTGCACATATATGAAAAGACATACTTAGAAAGAAAGGAGGCTTGAGCTGCAAATGTCAGGCTGCAGCATGGTTAACTTCCTGACTGATTTTTTTTTTTTTTTTTTAACGCTATGTCAAGTCTGATATCTAATTTCTACCTACTGGGAGAAGGAATTTCAGTGTAAACTGTGTTTTCATTCTCCTCTTGCCACGTTAGCATGGAAAATGGTAAAATGTCATTTGTTTGTATAAATATTTTCCATTCTCATTCTTCATGCATATTGTCTAAAAAAAATAAAAATTCCTAAGGATTGTAATAGCCTAAATTTACTGAGGTCTCTTTGTGAATCTGTAATGAGAGGTTAAATGAGCAGAGAAGAGGGGAAATGAGAGTTTTCTCAAATGCTTGCAGCTATTGGCATAATAACACAAAATGCAAGCTCAGGACCATAAATCTCACTTGTATCTGCATTGCATTTGGAGTCCAGGGGCTGGGTGCAGTGCGGGGTTACATTCTGAGTAAAATCCTTGTCAAAACAGAAATGTCATCTGTAGCTGACTAACGGGGCAGGATCCTCCTTTGTGTGGCTGCTCCAGCTTTGGGCACTGTCTCCTGTTAGCCTTGGTGGTCATGAACATCGCCCCACACATGCACACATTTCTAGACTGGTTGCTTTCTTCCCCTGGTTTCTGTGCTGTAGTCAGTAGGTTTTGGAGACTTCCCCTTCAGTAATCAAGCTTAACTTAGACTGTTGAAGCACCACAGCTGAAACTGGACCAGGTCAGAAATGTGCCACAATCAGCAGGTTTTGGAGGCTCCTGCCCCGCTGCCTGCTTCCCCACCACAGCTCTGTACTGTCTTTAGGGGACCCATCTTCAATATGGCCGCACATATTTATCCATATAATTTAAAGCACCTGGTAGAAATTGCAGCTGCCAGTTAATGTTTGTCTGCAGTATCTTGAATACAGAAAACTAGGGAAACACCCTTCTCCCTTAGTCTGCTTCCTCTCCCTACCATTAATTTTAGCTTTGCAGGCAAATACGTCATGTACAGCCCTGATGAAAAGTGCCAGAGGAAGAGTTAGTGAACGTAGGCCTATGTGCGGTCCTACACTGGTCAGCAGTGAATAAACTGCTGTGCCACCATGGTCTTTGAGTGACTTGGAGCCAGAGGAGGCACCGCATACCTCTGTAGCCCGTCAGCTCCAGCTCAGTTTGCACAGACCACTTGCAGGTTTGGACTAGGCACCGTGAGACAACGTACAGTATTACATTTCCAGCCCCAGGCTCACAATCACCTCCTTTGATCTCACAATTTACCAACTGTATATTTTTTCAAATATGTCTCAGTAAATTAAATTTGTAATTCCATCTCATTTTTCTTTAGTAATTATACCACTGTATGCTCAATGCCATGTTACTAAGTCCCACTCATTAATTACAGACGCAGTAGGTCAAGTTGAAAGTATCATTGCCAATAGGTATTGCAGTCACTATGCAATAATAATATACCTGTCACATCAATATGTGGGGAAGCCTAACAGCATAGTTTAAAGCCTCTTTAACTGTGCTCTTTCTACCAGAACTTAGTGTGGCAATTATATGAATCAAAACTAAGGTAAAACGTCTATTGATGTAAAGCCTGGAAGACAACTGCACTCCAACTTGAAATGCTATCTTGGTATGCTTTAACACGTGCTTTAGGTAGACTGAAGAACTGGAATTGTATCTGAAAGAATGAGCTCTGAATGAGTCTAAGAAGCAAGCTCCTTTTTAGTAAATGATGGCCTAAATTCCGCTTTCTTCCCTTCAGAGCTGTCAATGTTAGTGCTGTCTTCATAGGTGGATCCCTGCTGCCCTCTAGGAATTTTTGTAATGAAATATTGTCAGCAATACCACTATACCTGTATTGTAATCTGTGGATTCCTTATTAATGTTAAGTCATAATGTTATTGAAAATACTTCAGATTTCTACAGGGACTGCTGAATTATCATATCCTATTTTTGTAAGACCTTCAGGAGTTCTGCAAAGCCTCTCCATTACTGCTGAGTTCTTTAAGGCGTTGGCAAGGAAAGTAGAAGGTTACTTGTAATTTAAATAAACTAAGAATTAAATCAGCTTTTCATTTCGGCTTACCCTTGCCTGGCAGCAGAATAGAGGTTGTAGCATTGAACAACACTCAGTTTCAGATTTTCAGTAGAGAGATGGTATGCAGTGAATCTAATAGAAATGTAATTTCTATCATTAGAAGGGTTTTCTACTCCAAATACCCCTTAGCAGCATATTTAGCAGGCGGTGGGCATACAAGCTCCATATGTTATAATAAGAGGTAGATTCGAAGCAAATCCCAAAACGTGAAGAAAGTTTTATTCGAACTGGCATTTTGTGACTCTGACAATTAGGATCAATATTGATGCCTCATCATCCTTTCTTTTACATCTCCCCTTATAGGAAAGAATAAGTGGTATGACAACATTGTGTGGGATCTGGTCCTTGTTATGAAAACAGTGGATTAAGTAATTGTCTGTGGTTAATGAATGCAGCTTGATTAGCTAGGATTAGTCCAGAGATAAATGCAATGAAAATGCCTAACCCTGGACAACGGAGTATCCTGAAGGGTCCTTTTTAAAGGATTACAGATTTCAGTTTAAATTAATAAATGTTTGAATATGTTTCAGGATAGATATTCGACTGGTCATTTTAGAAAATATTTTAATTAATATTTAGCAAGTGGGAGAAACCCCACCACACACGGTTGACACGTGGCATTTAAAAGCACACAGCATCAAAGGTAAGACTGACTACCCTGAATTTCCTGCACAGAAATGGCGTGTAGACGACAGAGCAGAGCCTGGATTGTTGGCAAGGCCCGTCATGTCAGTATGTCCAGGCTTGTCAGGGCAGCAGGAGACAGCGGAGGGATCAGAAGGTTGAGTTTATGTGGTGCAAAGCTGAGAGATGGATCCGTTCCCTGATTTCCAGCCCAGACTGGTTTCCAGGACTCTTGCATTGAAATAAGCTCAATGATACTCAGGTGCTTCACAGCAGTAAGGGTTTTCTGGAGCACGTCCCGACGCGATGTGCATGTGCAGCATAACTGCAAGAGCTGCCTGCAGTGTCACTTGTGAGTGCTGGATTCATTTTCACGGGCCTGTTTGGTAACGTGGGCTTTGCAGAGAAAAAGAAAATAGGATCTTCTGACTGCTGTGATGAAATGGCGTAACAGAAGAGTAGCTGTCCTTCTGTACTATCCTTAACTGTCATAGTATTCAGTGGGCTGTTACTTTTTTTTCTGAATAGTTTCCCTGATAAAGTTTGTATGAAGGCATAATTAGGTAGTAAAATTCATTTTTACAGCTGATTTTAAAAAAATAAATCAATTCATCTTTTATGAAGGCCAAATGAGAAAGACTGCAGTATTGTCCATATAATTGAAGATGAAAGATTTTTAGAGTAATGTTTTTGGCTCCAGTATATTGTGCATGCTGCCGTGACATGATTACCATTGATATCAACAAGTGTTTGAGAAAGAAACAGGAGAGAGATTTTTATTGTTAGTTAAAAGATTAGCTTGCAAAAGCCTGCTGCTAATACGTTTGAACCAGTTTAACCCTATTGTTCTCAGTGGGAATATTCCCCACTTGCACCTTGTGTTGGGGTTAGAATTGGCTGGTTGCTTGTTGTGCAGCACCATAATATATCTGTTGTCATATGCGATACACAAAAAGTGTTGATCCAGAAACATGTGTTTCTATTTATATGTGGTAATCAATGAAACAGTGGTGTCTGAGGTGAAATGGCTTAAAATCAAGGTTGGTGGAAGCTAATACAAATCCCTGTACTGAAATTAGGGATTTAGTTTGCTGTAGACTGATTTATATGAGGGAAAATATTATCATCTACCCAGAGTTGGTAAAACACATAATGAATATATGCTTATTGCTGTTAATGGATGTCTCTGAAAGCTGTTTGTCTTGCATCTGACTTCTGTCAGCCAATGCAGTCTGGCATGTGATGTTCTTACAGAGAGGGAGTTTGTTGAGGAGCAGATTAATCCCCAGCACCTTTTGAGGAGCTGGGACAAATTCTTGGGAAGTCTTGAATCAAAGGAGGAGCAGCCTGGGTAGTGTCCGGGGGCAGAGCACGGTGTAGGGAATGGGTCACAGGGTCACTACAGCTATTGACCCTCCTGTAGTGGTAAGGTCTGTGCCACACTGGTTATGGGTGTCGTTTCTGTGTAGTATTTGGGATTTCTATCCCCAACTCCCCCCATTGCCATGTAGTATCACTGCAATCTCTGGTTCCTGGGGGTGTGGATAGATTTGGGTGCATGTCTGTTACAATGGCAGTTCTGTCCGGTTTTGTTTTTTCCTTGAAATAACCCCAGCACATGGCATTTCACACAGCTCAGTGGTTCTCAACCCAGAGAGATTCTCTGTGCCCAGCTTTCTGTTTCATAGACTTCACATGCTAACATCACTTGAGACCTGCCCTTTCTTTGTGTTTGAGGCTTGTGGAAGATGCTACCACGTTTCACACGTGATCAGTGGTTTTGAAAACCTCTGGTGCCTGCCTCATGCCCCCTCCCACTGCTGTGTTTCTGTCATGTTTGTGCTTTCAAGGGGGGAGCAAGGACTGTGTTCTAGGTCTGGTTAAGAGCAAAGAAGCAAGTCTCAGGCCATAGCTGCTAGGCCGATATAGCCTTCTGGAGTCCTCAAGTGTGTCCTTCAGGAAGGAGCAGAAGGAGCCAGATGCTTATCTTTTGGTGGCCCATACCTGAGGCTTTTGTTCTCACAGAAGAAGTTAATGCTGCTTCTGATAACTGGTGTTCCCCTCCTGTTGTGTGGCTGGTGCACTTCACCAGCCAGGGAGGAGACAGGAGGCATAGGGAGCACCGGCAGCTCAGATCAGCCACTGTTGACTCAGTTGTGTCAGCTTTCCTGTTGAAACTGGATCCTGAAGCTTGAAATGGGATGGAGGTTCCCAGTGGGCAACTGAGCTTGAAATACCTCCACTGTAAACAGCAAGCATTCAGCAGGCTCAGGGAGACATGGAGAACTGCCGAGTCAGTTCTTTGGGTGATTTGATTTTTATGACTCTATAATTGCATTAATTTTCTCTGATGGAGAAATTATGCTTTGGGTTTACTTGGGGTTTCTGTTGTTGGTTGGGACTTTTTGTTTCTATTTTTATGAAACAAATACTTAAGTTTTTACTTTTAATTTCAAGTACAGACTGTTTGTGTACTATGTGTTTACAGTATTTTCAGCAGAGGATTTAGACTGAGAATAGCTCCATGACTGCATGCGATATGCAGTCCATTCAGAAGGCAGCATTTTCATATCAATAACCATCATGTATGCCTTGAAAACTGGTGTGTCAGTAAATTTCTGTTCTTGTGGTAGGCCAGTGGAAAGTCTGTGCTTACTCCGTAGGGCTGAATTCTGCTTGTCTCTATCTCTGTAACCTCACAAACCACTCGTGGAGCTTACTCTGATCAGGAGTTGAAGTAGCCCCTTGTTTTCTGTCATCACAAATGCTGAAAAATTCAGAGAGACCTTTTAATTAAATATTTCTGATTATCTTTGACCATTTGCAGATGACATAATAGAAAAAGCTATTGAAATTGTGATAAAGGTCTCACCAGCAGCCTGTATTGCAGATCTGTGTAGCAGTCTCCTTGTTTTCCAGTTCATTGAACTTCCAGTGTTGCCACTGGGGGAAACTGTACTGCATGCAGCAGTGTGTTCAGCATGCAGGGTACAGAAAGGAGAGCGTATGCTTCGGTAAATGTACCCAAATGTCATCACCTGGTGTACAGGATGGTGGTATAGTTGCTATTCATTAATTACTGTTTCCAAATACATTGTCATCAGAAATTTTATTAATCGAATTTTCTGTTTTTTGATGAGTCTCTCATAAACGTCTAATGCAGTGTAACTTCCAGGTCCTGGCCTTCATAAGTGGACAAATAAATTACTGGTTCCCAGAACGTGACTGTGAGACTTAGCAATTTCTCCGCTATCTCTGCTAAAAGTGGCTTTCTGAATGTTACTTGCTTTATGGAGACCATGGTCAGGATTAGCAACTCCTTCACCCTTAAAATAACAGCTCAGGCACTAAATACAGAGGAATTGGGTTGGGGTATAGGAAAAACATTTGGCTAATTTGTTTGTTTGTTTTTTAAATAAAACCTCTCTACACTTTCCCAGGTTAGAAAATGCAAGGTTTTCTTTCAGAACTTGACCCAATATATACATTCTTCCTCTCTTCCCCGAATGCAGCCTGGGAACAATTTCAGTGTGGTTTGTCCTCACAGAAGATTTGCTTTTTTAAAATGACCGGCTGCTGCAAGCCCCACGATCTCCCTCAACTCGCTCCTTTTTACAGTAGGGTTTTTGGTTTCAGAGGAAGTTTGTTACATGCCTGATACTGCACACATTGGGATAACCTGCATGAATAGCAAATCATTCCTTTAAAAAAAACAAATGCACACACAAAAAAAATACCCAGCAAAGATGTTTTAGATAACAGCTATTTTTCAATTCCCAGACCTGCATCTTAACCCCAAGATGAAGTTCCTCATTCCACTCAGCTAGCTGAACTGCTTCACCTCACCCTCTTACTGCAAAGAAACTGCTTGACCTGTATAGTTTGTGATGCAAACAACACGAACCTCCCAATTTCTTTTCTAACCCTGTATATTGGATAGGATTAACAGTTTATCCCAGGTGTAGCTTACCAACATAACTCTTCTCTAATGGAATTGTATATTGCTAGCCCAGCACTGCAATCAATCTCCCCCACTTTACCTTCCAGTGTGGTTCCTGCACCTCCATGCACACACACCCTTGAGAAATACCTTCAACCATACTATCCTTCCTCATCCTTGTCCAAGGAATAATTCTGTTTCCAAGGCTAAGAATACCTTAAAAAATAATTTATACACAAGGACACTGAATCGGAATGGCAAGTGACCTAATCCCTAGTGACAAGATGACATCCAGGCAGCTGACTTTGAGGACCCAGCCACCTCCTTTCTTAAAGTAACTGGACTGAATTTACTCTTGTGAATTTGCTATTGGGGTGGTTTGTTGTATGCAGGCAAGATTTTCCTCTGTGTAGTGAGGGTACTTCTTTCTCGCCATGTTAAGTGTCCTTCCAGCTAATCAGATACTCATGCTGGGAATGAGATAAGATGTAATTTTGTTTTGACTGCTTCCAAGGTCAGAGCTGTTATTTGCATGGCTTTGAGCAGATTTAGTAGGCTGCTGATACCCTTGTCTGTCTTCTTTTGATCATAAGCCTCCTTCACCCCTTGCAGGGAGAGGAGACAGAGGGGCAGACTGGGACGAAACATGTGTTTTGCAAGAAATTACGTGTGAATTCTATGGATATCAGAGCAAAAAGCTGTAGAGCTGGCTGGATGGAAGGTTGCTTATGACCTGAGTTACAGGCAGCATACAGTATTAGCGCCTTTTGAGCAGCATTTCTCTGTTCCCACTTGTAAAATAGTCAGGGTCTCTGTGAGAACCACACAACTAACTAGATTTGACAAGAGCAAGGGCCAAGGTGAGCTGGTTTGCCAGGTATACAGAGCTTCTAGTGGTGGTCTGGGGTTTTGGTAAGCCATGCTGTGATGGTGATGGGAAGTGGTTGGAGCAGTCCCATCTTCTGGACAGAGAAAGTCCAGTTAGGGACCCATAGCTACAACTCCAGGCAAGTGACAACAGGGAGTCTGTTCCATTGCTGAAGCTAACACAGGTGACACATGTCTCTGGCCTCTACAATAGTGTGAGTATCAGTAAAAAGGTTCTCTGGGTTCATATCAGTCCTAGCTGCCGAAGGACTATATTAACTGAGGTGGGTGAGTACAGCCTGCTCTAGGATGGCTCTGAAGTGCATGGCTCTGCAGAAATGTTGTGTAATAACTTCCTTTTCAGTGCCTTTGAAGAGCCCACCTGCATGAAGGTCAGCTGAGAATTACCATCTGCTGAAGGTGCAAGCCTAGCACCTTGCTACAGCAGTCTCTGAGGCAAGTCTAGCAGTCACCAGCCTCTGACACAACAGGCTTGGTGCCCGGCTGCAGGTTTTCCCCAGTTGTTTGCTTAAATACTAATAGAGAAAGTCGAGTGGTTCTTTTGCTGTCTCTGAGAGAGAATGGGCATGCTGTCTCGGAGGTTCACTTTTGTTTGGTAGTGTCCCAGACAAATTTAGTTTGTTTTGCAAACTCTTTTTCATAGGTCTTACTGAGGCAGCTTGCAGCTGCTTCAATAGGCTTGAAGCCTTATTTCAAAGCAGAGCAAAAGAAAATAAATGGATGCGTTTCTCAAACATACCTGTGTCACAGCTATCTCACACCAGCAGACAGTGAAATGGACTATTTCATGTAGTATACATACAAGCCTGGCCTTTAGATAACCATTTTGGTACCTGTGGCCCATGCAAGAAGGGTTAGGAGGGGTGGTGGTATAATGAAGCAGTGGGACCCCCAGATTAAGGGATTGGAATTGAGACTGTTTGTCCAAGATGTAGAGAAAAGAGCAGCTGGAATAGGGTGTCTTAGATGATTATTATACCTACATTTGCTTTCCATCTGCACCTCATTAGAATATAACCATTTTCTATTGCACTATTTACCAGAGTTCATCCAACACCTCATTACTTCAGGAGGCGATTACTGTAACACGCTCTGCATGGCACTACATCTTAAGACCACTCATAAACTGAAACTGGTGCAAGAGGCCACGTGGAGTTGAATGAGGCTAACTTGATCATAGTACTTCAGGATGTGCAGTGGCAGCATGCTGGTATGTAGGTGATAGCGTTATACCTTTTACGGTTAGGGTGGCAGTTAGGTCTGTTTTATGGAGCTGTAAGGTAGGTCTTCTGTGCTGCTGTGAGGAGAGGGTTGCTGGGAGGAGATGCTCTTCTCGAGTTGCAGTACAGTGCCTTTCTCCTGATGCAGCCGTGTGGATCTTTTGGTCCGTGCGTGAGATGTGTTTTTTCATCGTGTGATGGGAGGATGAGTGAAGCTATTCCATGTGTGCTGCAGTTGGTTGTTAGATTTCAACGTACTTGTTTTAGCCTGGAAAAAGTTAAGCAAAATAGCAAAGTTAAATAGTGAATATTGCAGATGGCTGGGTTTATGGGGTACCAGAGTTAAAGCAAGTAATGAAGCAAAGCTAGCTGTTCAGTGTTGGTTGGCTGTTCATGTGAGCACATATATGTATGTGGAGTATTGATCCAGAGTCATCCTGAGGGCCAGGTTTGCTGGATGAGGAATCCCAGGTGTTTTAGGTGTCTGGAGCCTAAACAGAAAGAGACCAGGCACCACTGTCACCCTCCTCTCCCTTGTGTTTTCCAGGGTATCACAGAATCACAGAATTTTCAGAGTTGGAAGGGACCTCTAGAGATCATGTAGTCCAACTCCCCTGCTGACGCAGAAATGTGCTAGAGCACATTACTCAGGACTGCATCCAGGCGGGTCTTGAAAATCTCCAGAGAAGGGGACTCTCCTGGGAGGGGGACAACTTCCCTGGGCAGCCTGTTCCAGGGCTCGGTCACCCTAACCGTAAAGAAGTTTTTTCTTATGTTTGAATGGAACTTCCTATGTTCCAACTTGTGCCCGTTGCCCCTCGTCCTGTCCCTGGGAACCACTGAAAAGAGTCTGCCTCCATCCTCCTCC